>WBNM01009456.1:0-70813 GCA_013399055.1 Ramphastos sulfuratus | reverse complement strand
GGCGGGGTGAAGCCGTGCGGCCTCTCCCCGCAGAGCCGCCATGGAGGGGTTCATGAAGGGCTTGTCCAAGGCCAAGGAGGGGGTGGTCGCCGCCGCCGAGAAGACTAAACAGGGGGTGGCCGAGGCCGCCGAGAAGACCAAGGAAGGGGTCCTCTATGTCGGTAAGAGCCGGCTCGGCCTGCCTGCATCCTGCGTGCTCCTGGGCTTAATCCCTGCCCGTCGCCTGCCTGTCCCCTCTGCCTGCCCTTGCCTGCTCCTGCGTTTGCCCTTGACGATCCCACCTGTCCTCGGACTCGTTCCCCACAGCCTGCCTCTGCCCCTGCCCCTTCCCCGCCAAGACCGCCCTGCCAGCGGGGTGCCCCGTATAGGGGCCGGTGCCCGCAGTGCCCTGCGCACGGGGCATACGCAGACAGGAGGATGGGCCCCCGCAGGGCAAGGTCGAGGCTGGTTCCTAGGCTGAGGGACTCCCCCACCGAACCCGCTGCGTCTCCTGATGATCTGAGACCGAGGGCTCCGCGGTATCTCGTTAAGGGTGATATAGGGCAGGAGCATCGAGGGACTGTGATGGAGATGGTGACCCCAGTGCTGGGATGCTCCTGGCTCGGGCTGGGGGCCCGAAGAAACGCTATTCCCCCTGGAGCACATCCCACTCCACGGCTCTGCTGACATCTTCCCAGCACCCTGGGGATTCCCTCCACACTACCCCAAGGGGCCAGAGTGCTTTCGGGGCCAAGTCCTAGAAGCTATTGCTGGCAGAGAGGAGGCAGCTTCTGGGCAGGCTTGGTGCCAGGCTGTGGTGTTGGGCTGCTCAGGGAGGGAGCCGAAGCCACCCCTACCTGCAGCAGGAGGGAGAGCAAAGGACTGGGGCTCTGTCCCACTCCCTCCGGACTGGAAATCTGAGGCCCTGGAGCTGTTCCCCTGGGCAGTGGCAGGTATCTTCCCTGGACTCTCACCTTGCCCAGGGGTGTGTGCCCTGTCCAGCAGCTCAAGGAACACCTCAAGACCCCATCCTGCAGGAGCTATCCAGCCTTTTCCTCCCCTGTTACAGGCGTTTTGCTCCCATCGCATGGGGTGTCCTGGTATTTGTGGGAAGTGTCACTCTGCCTGAAGGGAGTCTGGCAAGGTCAGCACAGCCAGCAGTAGAAACCAGCCCCAGGCCACTGTGGCTGCAGGGTTTCTTATGCCATGTTGGCACCAGCTCTGGATATGGATCGTGGCTCCCGCAGGAGGCTTTTCTCAGCAGCATGGCTGATGTTTACCCTGCCTGGCTGTTCCCCAGCATGGCACTGGGCCCTGGGATTTCTGCCCTGCCTGGCACACAGTGATGGTCCTGTGCCGCCCCAGCCTGGGCTCCTGAAGGGATTGGAGAACCCTTGTGGGGAGCCCAGAGGGTGCTTAGCACCCTAGCATAGCCAGGCTGGGGTGCAGGCAGGATGCTGCCCTGGCTTGCAGAGCCCTGCCAGGGTCTTGGGCACATGGCAGAGCCTGGCTGCTGGCCCCTCTAACTGCATCTCTGTCTCTTTCTGCCTCCAGGAAGTAAAACCCAAGGTGTGGTGCAAGGTGTCACCTCAGGTACGGGTCCCCTCTGTCTCCCCACTGCGGTACTCCTCTGGCCTGGAGAGCGTGGCCATGTTAACAAGATCAGAGACTAATTGAGGGGCTGATGTCACCCAGCTAAAGCCTCTTATATAACAGGGCCCACAATGAAGGATTTGCTGTGGCTGCTCACACTCCCTCCCCAGCTGCAGACCAGTGTCCTGGCCCCCTCCCCACCCCAGTGCCTGGGTAGGGAGGGCCTGATCCTGCCCAGTGACTCCCCACCAGTCTCACCCCAGAGTGATGCTGGACGCGAAGTGCAGCTGGGTGTCTCTCCCTGATGTGGATGTGCACTGATGGGCACCCCTGGCTCTTGCAGTGGCTGAGAAAGCAAAGGAGCAGGCGTCCCAGCTGGGTGAAGCAGCGTTCTCAGGCGCTGGCAACATAGCGGCAGCCACTGGGCTGGTGAAGAAGGAGGAGTTCCCTGCGGACCTGAAGGTGAGACTTCCCCCTGGCCACTGCTATGCCCACAGGGAAGCTGGCATGTCCTGAGACTTGATAAGGAGCCTCTTGGCTGGTCCCCATCCCTGTGGGAAGGACCCCAAGAGTCCCCAGCTGCTCTGCCTGTGCCCAGAGCAGGCTGCTGTCACTGCCCCAAGCATGCCAGCTGCATGTGCAGCCGCTGTGGACGTGTGTGTGCACAGGCTCCTGCATGGCGGCCAGCGGTGTGGGGACATCGCGCATCACTCCAGCAGCTGCGAGGTGACCTGACAGCTGTGGGAGCCAAGGGATGGGGAGGGGCGGTGGGTTCGCATCTCGCTGCTCCCATGAGCTGTTGGCTTCCAGCTTAGCCCAAAATAGCATCAGTTGAAGAAATTAGGCCACTGCTGCCACTGCTGCTGCACAGGGGGATCGGCTGCCCCCCTTTCCCCTTGCCTTCCTGCCAACCGCTCTGCCAGCCCCGGGGAGGGGTTACCCAGCACCGCCCTCCCCTGCCAGGGATGCAGGATGCTTCTGCAGGGCCCACATGGCGCCAGCAACCATCATCTGCCTGGGGTTGGGGCTGGGAGTGGTGCAGGGACACGTTCACCCAGGTCTTGCTCCCAAAGACCCCTGTTGCCTCCCAGTTAGGCAGACTGGTGTGTGCTTGGGGTGCCACTGGGCCCTGCACTGGTGCTCCCCATGTGGAGCCCCCAGTATATCCTGGCTGCACTGCTAATTTCTGCCATACACCCCCTGGTCTGGCAGAGTCAGGGAGGGTGGATGCTGTGTGGGGCATGTGTGCTTGGAACTGATGCCACATTTTACCCCCAGCCAGAGGAGGTGGCCCAGGAGGCTGTTGAAGAGCCACTGGTTGAGCCGCTGCTGGAGCCAGAGGGGGAGAACTACGAAGAGCCCCCACAGGTAATTGGATGGAGTAGCAAGAGTGCAGAGGGCACTGGCTGCTAGCAGTAAATGTGCCAATGGCCACTGCTCTCTGGAGTGAAGCTCAAGAGTGTGCCTGCTCCCCATACATGCAGCCCTGCAGCCTGGAGAGCTGGTGTGGGGCTGGGGGAGCAGGGACTCTGTGCCCCACGTGGGCTCTTTCACCAGTGCTTTCTCTCTCCACTCTGCAGGAGGAATACCAGGAATACGAGCCAGAGGCATAATGGACCCCCATCCTCGCCTCTTCCACCAGCAGCACAACGAACTGCCAGGAGCCCCCTGCTCCTCCTCTGCCATCCCCGGCCAGTGCCTATGTGCCAGGGAGGAGCAGGGGTGCCCCTGCCCTGTTCGCTCACAAGTTCTTCCTCCAGTTCCGTTCCAAGGGACCATGTCTGTGTTTCTGTACCTTGTCTAGCAGTGAGAAAACCCCTCCATGTCCAAACCCCCAAGCCCTGGTGTGTGCCCAAGCCGTGGGCACTGCCCACAGGGGCTGGTGTGTGTGTGTGTGTGTGTGTGTGTCCGTGAGGCCCGGGTTTATGGCTCTGTCTCCCTCCCAGTGCCATAAACCCTGGCTGTGTCCTGGCGTGTCCGTGTCTGTACAAAGCATGGTTACCTGCTCGGGCTGCTGTACATTCTGCTTGCACGCATGTCCCTGTGGTTCTGCTCTGGTCATCATGGAAGTATTTTTTTTAATATATATATATCTATCTATGGGTGGACAGGTCTTTTGCCTTTGTGAATCCTTGGCACCCAAGCCTGCTTCCCAGCCTGCTGGGTGGTGATGGTGCCCATGCGCCCCCTGCTCCAAGGTCGCATAGTGGTGATGCTGTGTTGTGACGTGGCATGGATATTCCCCCCCACCCCTGTTGCTCGATGTGCAATACGAGGGCAGCTGCCAGTGACACAGCTGTCCCCGTTTCTGTGAATAAAGCCAACTCTTGTCTGTAGCCCCCTGGTCCTGGTTGTGGGTTCCCTGTGGGGAAAGGGGAAGCCCTGTGCTTTGGTGGCAGGGGTAGTTTTGGGAAGAGGCGTGAGGAGCTGGGGAAGACTACCTGACCCCTTATGGCTAGATGAGTGGCAAGACTGGGTCGTCATGAAAGCAAGATGCCTTCCTGTTTGTTTACTGCTGCATCAGCAGCAGGTCACCATGACCTGGGTCAACCACGCTCTGGTTGAGGCCTAGGATACAGGCAGCATTCCCATGCTATTTGCCTGTGCACTGGATGCAGTGATTTCTGTCTGCAGGTGAGTGCAGGGAGCCCTTGGAGGCTCAAGCCAGGATGAGGCTGGATGTGGTCCTGGACTTGATCACTGGCTGCATCCCAAGAGATGGCCGTGCTAGCAGAGTGGGTTCAGGTGCTGGGTGCAGGCTTGCCCCAGTCCTGCCAGGAGCAGGATGTGCTGCAACCTACAGATGCATCCTGATCTTCTGCTAGATGTGAAAAATGAAGGAGAGCCTCTCCACTGCTCCCCCACCTTCCCTGCTCCCCTTGGGATCAGGGACATGGCTGGCAGTCATGGCTTGCTCAGCTGCAGTGTGACTATCCCAAGGGCAAGTGGGTGCCACACACCACTGAGTGATGTCCACCACAGCAGGGGGTCCTGTGCCCACTCCAAAGCACAGTTCCTGGGCCTTAAGCTCCTCCAGGGCAGGAACACTGACACAGTCTGTGTCCCCAGTCAGCCTCCAGCCCCTTGGCTGTAGCACAGTCCAGGATGAGAGGCTGGGCTGGGTCTCTTTGCTGTGAGTATCAGATTAAAACCTCCACCCGTGTTATCTCACCAGCTTTGCAGGCAAGAAGTGAAACTACAGCAGTCAGCATGGACACACAACAGGTTTGCTGATGCTTGCAAATCTCTGCCCTGGCTCTGCTCCCTGTGTCTGCACCAGATGCAGCAGTGTTTGCAGCACCCACCATGTGTTACTAAACAGACCAAGACAGCTGTTCTTGAGGCTGGCTCTGCCCTGGGCCATCACCTCCCCTACAGCTAACTATTTTTTCCTTCCCTTATCCAATTCTGCCGACCATGGGCAAGAAGACCCAAACTGGCAACATCACACCTTCCTTCAGTGTCCAGAAGGCTGTAAAGAGTTTAGGGCAGAGAGAGTGTGTGGGAAGACAGCCCCGTGCCCAGGAGAGCTGAAAGCCAGGCAGCAGAGAGAGAACGTGCTCAAAGCAATCATTTATGGTGTCTGTGCATCATGTGGCACCTGGGCACTCCCTGCACAGTCAGATGGGGACCCTCACGATGAGGCTAGGCAGAGAGGCTGTGTCAATAGGTGAAGCCAGCCTCATTGCACACAGTGAACACCTTCTTCAGAGTGCATAGGTAGGCAGCAGTTCTTTGGTCCAGGCCCAGGCTGTACCTTGCAGCCATAGTCATAATTTGCTAGAGAGAGAGGAGGGCACTCACCTCCCCACAGGAGCTGGGTGAGCAAAAGCTCAGACCTCATAGGGTTATAGAATTCTTTTGGGTGGAAAACAGCTTTAATATTGAGTTCAATCATTATCATGTTTCACACGAATGAGTGTGTGTGCTGGAAGGGTCTAAGGGGCAAAGGCGGGGCAAATAGGGGGGCAAAGGGAGGACAAAAGACTCTGGGAGTGGTGATAGGGTGCTGTGGGTAGGCAGCCCTTCAAATACTGTCCAGTCTTTACAATAAGTCCAGAGTCTGACAGCAGGGGTAGACGAGGCCAGGAGCCCGTGGAGGTACCTTGACTGACTGCTCCATGATGTAGGTCAGTCCCGAATACACAGAGTGCCTCTTCTCTGAGGCATCCTGATGGGGAGAACAAGTGAATCCTTTGTGGGAGAGGCTAGAAGTTGGCCTCCCCAGACTCATTCATTTTGGCTTGCCACCTCTGCATCTGGCTCCAACACATGGCTTGGATCCCAAGGGAATTCTTGTCGCACCCTCAAATAGCAGGGCTGTACCCCACACATGGCATCTCCACCCCTATACACTCCATCACTGAGGTGATCGCACAGAGAGCTCTGTGTGTGCTGAAAGCTCAGCTTTCAGCTGGGACTGGGACTGCAGTCAGGAATGTCTGGGCATGTGAAGCATGTGAGTCAGGCCAGCCCTCCATGGTTGTAGACGCTTACAGTCACATGAGCCTGAAACTCTGGGGATGGGACCATGGGGATATCCCCCCTGGCCTTGCCAAATCACTGCTCCAGGCTGTGCTGCATTGACTACAGGAGGTAGCTGCTGGATTCCCATTTGTACTTGAACCTGAGGCAGAAGTAGTTAACATGATTCAGGTTTTTCTGCCACTCAAAAAAGAATACTGTCACACCACCTGCATTCACATACACATCCTGCTAAGGGCAGAACATGCTTCAGATTTGCTGCTTCAGGTGACCAAAAGACCTGTCTGGGGATCTCTCCTTCTCTGCTTCGGGTGCTTGCCAAGGGTTACCCTTGGGCTCTGCCTTTAAGGACAGTGATGAGGTTACTGGGATGGCTGAATCCTAGAGCCATGATGGTTCTTCACCACCTCTGAGCAGAGACCAGCTGCTCTGACATCCTGTGTGATGTGGCATGGTTTCCTCTTGGCTCATCAGTGCCCACAGAACACCCCAGTGCTGGCCAGGAGCCCAGTGGTTTATTACTGCTGCAACCAACAACCAGGAGAGTTCAGAAGGGAAATCGGCATCTAAGTTGTACTCAGAGGCTGGAGGGAAGCAGAGAAAGGGCTGAATGAGACAGCACCATCATTGCTGCCTGATCCCAGAAGCTGGCAGAGCCCAGCTAGATCCACACTGGTGCAGCTGACAACACTTTGTGGCCCTAATAGCTACAAGTCCACCATCTCCCCGTGGGCATGGACATATGGGGATGACCAGGATGTTTCTTTGCAGGAATATGTCATGCACTGGTGGTGTATTGGGAGCTTTGGCAGCTTCTGCAATGATCTGAGAGGACAAGCAGAGCAGAAGTGAGATAGAAGAAATGGAAGAAGCAACCAGTAACAGGCTCCTCTCCCTGCTGCTGGTAGACCCACCAGGACACAGCTTGTGGCAAGGGACTGGGCACTCACCTCCCCACAGGAGCTGGGTGAGCAAAAGCTCAGACCTCATAGGGTTATAGAATTCTTTTGGGTGGAAAACAGCTTTAATATTGAGTTCAATCATTATCATGTTTCACACGAATGAGTAAAAGCTCAGGCTGCCAAAGAACTTGGCTGTGACAGAGTCCCAGGTCCCAGCATGCCCTGTCCCTTTGGTCCCTGGAGCTCACAGTAAAGGGAGGAAAGTGGTACTTGCAGCAGTCTCACGCTTTGCTCACTCTTTGCTCCCTGTGACTTTCAGTGCGAACGCTGCGACACCCTGTACCTTTGAGAGTACCATCTCCTGTGCAACCAGGAGAGGATCTGATACAGTGGTGATGACCAAGGATGCCAAAAGAGATAGCCAAGGTCACTCCAACAATCCTTGCTCCCTGCTAGCAGAAGGAAGGGCCTTGGCTTTCCTCCTCCCCTAAATTATATGACTGGCCCCTTCTGTTTCATGCTCTGTACCTCTGGCCCAATGGGCAATTTGTCAGTGTAGTGATGCAACACCTCCCTGGGGTGCTAAGTGCCAAAAGTGAAGATTGGGCTGCTCTGTGGTCACTCACACACCAGCGCAGGGCCTGTTGGGAGCATGCAGCCACAGGTGGTCTGTACCTTTGCCTGCACCCAGGGTGCATTCTCCCTCGTGAGCTGGTTCTCAGACCCAGCAGGGATGAGGATATCACAGGGCACCTCCAGAATGCTGCCATCATAGCACTCTGCTTTTGGGAAGCCAACTATGGCACCATGGCCCTGCGATGAGCAAGAGAGTCCTGCAGTTGTTGAGTGCTGCTCCCAGAGCTGGCTCTGCAGGAGATGACAGGCAGCCCTCTGTAGGCATTTCAGAGACAGGTACTGATTGCTCCTTGCTAAGAACAATAGCTGAGTTGGCTGGGCTCAACTCACCTGCACATAGTCTTCTAGTTCCTTGGGATCAATCTCTCTGATCCCAAGCAGGCCAAAATAGGCTTATACATGTCCTGGCATGCCCAGGCATGTTTTCCTGCTCTCCCTCCTGTTTTGGGGAGAAGCAACTATGGCAAAGAGGACAAAGAACCTGGAGCCACCGAGTCTAAGGACCTTGGCCATTTGCATCCTGTGGTAAACAAGGTTCACAGGCTCAGCTTGTGTATGCCTTGTGCAGGGCCTGTGTTCTGCCCTAAAAAGGGTAAAGCAAGCCTACAGCTTCACCTAATATGGTCAGGCTTGGCTAACTGCCATTCTGATTGGCTATTCTGTGTCCAAAGGCACATTAATCTCAGGCTGTATTGATAAAAGGAGATGAGCAGGTGACACAATGTACTTTGCCCTTGTATATGTGCTTGCTCACTGCTTGCTGCTGCCTTATTATATCCTGAACTATCTGGAAACTGCCTGCGTGCAGTTTACCAGGAACAGGCTCTAAATGCCTCCATGTGATCAGCATGCACAGCCAGCGTGACATCGTGCTGTGACTGCACATCACAAGACATCCTGCCTGCACCTGAAAGTCTCCTGCCCTGATGGGAAGTCCTGGAGATACACAGATCATCCAGAGGAGATCAGGACCAGGTGAGAGATAGTCTGCTTCCTTTCCCCAGTACCCTGAAGCCTGGAAAGAATCAGAATCATAGAATCATAGAATCATAGAATGGTAAGGTTGGAAGGGACCTCAAGGGTCATCCAGTTCCAACCCCCTGCTGTAGGCAGGGACACCTCCCAGTCTCAGCAGATGATGAGACAGTAACAGAATTTCCTGAAAGCATTTGGGTACTGTCTGAAGCTGTAGCTAGCCCCGTGAGTCAGGAGATAATTTTGTGAGTAAATACTTAAAACGTCTTGTAACTCACCATTGCCTTCTGCCATAAGCAGAAAGGAGCTCCCTGAGGCCATCTAGTGGGCAAGCAGTGTACTGACCGCGGGAACCTTCTCGCGGTTCAGTTGAGTTCAATTAATGTTATACGTTATTGCTAGTTATTTCTAGATCCTGTTATTATCTGTATAAAGTTTCCATGACTGTGCAAGGAACTGAGTATTATTAAAATTAGTGGTTGGGGTGGTGAGAGTCCTGAATATTGAATATTAATAAACAATATTAATCTTTAAATATCATCTCGCATTAATTAATCCCCCTTCATTACAGTCTGTCTCCCCAACACAAATACCGTGCACTCCATACTCGTGCAGGTACTTCATGGTGTGCAGGCCCACTTTGCCAAAGCCCTACAGCAACACAGAGCAGAGACAGTCTGGGGAGAGTCAAGTTGTGGGGACAAACACTGAAAAGTGACTCTCTGCTCTGGTAACAGCATCCTGTCCCTACTCAGGAGCTTGGGTCAAGAAGCATGAATAGGAATCCCTGATCTGTAAGTTCCTGGAAAATGTTTTGGCTGAATAGAGGCTAGGACCTGGCAGGACAGAGATCTCCTTGGCTAGGTAAAAGGCTGTGAAAAGCAGAGCCTATGGGATATGAGATTCCAGCTCAGCCTGTCTTTGTCACCTCCAGATCTCCTGGACATGATGTTCCAAGCACAGCATGCCATTCAGTTTGTAAGAGTTGATCCTGATAGAAAACAGATTCAGTGAGAAACACAGTCCCTTGGTGAGCAACACAGAGCAGCTAGGCACAATACAAGTAATCCTCTTGTACCTCACACTGAGGGGGTGCGACCAACGGCTATTACACCAACACAGGGCAACATGGGGGTAGGCTCAGCTCTCCTTACAAGAAGAGATGATACTGCACTGTCTGTCCCAGAGCACTTGCCAGATTGGTGCAGCTCCTAAAAGCAATACTGACTGGTTCCTGAGGCTGAAAATCAAATCCCTAAACACAGTAAAATTATGCACGCAGTATCCAAGGACTTCAGCCTTCTCATTTGTTGTTCCATTGTCATGTTTCAGAATTTGAAAGGTGGCTGCAAAGAAGATGGAGACTCCCTTTTCCAAGGAGTCACAGAGAAAAGATGAGGGATAATGGTACCAGTTACTCCCAGGGAGATGCTGATCAGCCACAAAAGGAAATTTTTTCATCAGAACAATCAGCCACTGGAATTATTTCCCCAGGGAAGAGATGGATTCTCCAACTTTGGACATTTTTAAGATTCATCTTCATAGGGTGCTGGGCTAACTTATCTAGATTGTGCTTTTCCCAGGAAAGGCTGGAGCAGATGATCCTTGAGGTCCCCTTTAGCCTCATATTCTGTGATTCTCTGCCATGTCAGAGAAGCAGAAGGATGTGCAGAAAGGAAAGGGCTGAGCAAAGGCAGGGCCATTCCTGAGGGCACTGTGGGCAGCAGCTCTGGGTGCAGCCTTGGTTCAAAACCTCTTCCCTACAGCAGGAAGCTGTGCTGGGAACGAGCTCTCGAAGGAAGGTGCAGAGTGCTGGACGCGGGCAGGACTTCAGCTCTGCAGTTCCCATTTATTTCTGTCTTGCAGAGAGCAGTGGCCTCAGCAGGAAGCAGGCACAGCGGGCAGTGGATTCTGGCAGCAGTGCCAGGCTGAGAGCTGGAGTTGCTGGAGTTACAGCAGGGGGAAGCAGCTCACCACGGTTGTAAGCAAGGAGAGGGGAAAAGGCAGTCCAGCACCCACAGGGTCCCACCTAGCTCCCAGGACGCTGGGCAAAGTGAGGGCGAGTGTAGGCCAGATACAAAGAAGACCCAAAAGAGACGGGGGCTGTGTGAACAAGCAGGATCTGTACTGTGGGTAACATCATAGTTCACTGCAAGTGGTTTGGAGGTGACAGAAACATGACATTGTAACTGGGATCAGCTCTTTTCACTCAGTCTGGCAAAGCCTCTTGTGTCCTGCCACCTCCTGACTCTGCCTGTGGGATAGGTCAGTCACAGCTTCCATTTTATGGGTGCTTTCAGGCGGGATGGCTACAGAGAAACTTTGAGAATGCCTGTGCAGTGTGAGCAGTGCAGCATCCCTTGGCTCCTGGTTCAAGTTTCTGAGAGCTTAGCAGGTCTGAAACACTACTTGAACGAGTGCTGACTGCCACAGGGTGAGGAGACATTTGGGAAATCATGTCCAGACAGCATTGCAAGAGCTGAGACGGAAAGCTTCCCTGGAAAGGAGGGGCAGCAAAGTCCTGAGGAAGTGTCCTCTTCAGAACTGTTGCTGAGTGCTCACCTGCGGCACAAAGGTCTTGCTGGGGAAGCTGGAGCTCAGGCCGATGCGGTCCATGTAGTCTGTGTTGGTGATGTAGTTCTTGATGCTATGCAGGACTCCCCATCCAGTGGCCAAGTATCACACATGGGTGCCTCCCTGGCTGATGGGCTTTCCTGTCACACACACCTGGGCATTGACGTCCTGTGAGGCTAAGATGGGGAGAACAGAGATTACAGCCTTACTTGGTGCAGATCCTCCAGAAGGGACGTTATCCAAGCCTCAGCTTCTCACAACCTACCCTGAGCCTCAGCTAAACCTAAAGCAACTCACTGGCAAGGGCCTCTGGACAAAAATACCCATAGTGCCCACAGCATGCCAGGCTCCAAAACAGCACTATCAGAGCTTACCCAGTACCAGTGTGTGGGTGTAGATGTCAGCCATCCAGGACATCTCCTGCTCCCCAGTGCTGCCATCAGAGGCCAGCACGTCAATCCCAGGCCCTGTAGAGATAAAAACTCTGTTAGGTCTCGTCTTTGTCATTGGATTGCTCTGCTACAACTAATGACACATGCATAGCCAGATGATTTCCACAGGCTGGTCATGTCCCTGAGCACATCAAAGAGTCCCTTGATGCTGCCCATGCCCCAGGGTCTCCCCGGTATCCCTCAGACATGAATGTCTTTGGCTTTCACAAGGTCTTTAGCATGTTCCTTTCCAATATCTCCAAGTGAAGAAGGAATGTAAAGGTTTTTGCTGTATGACCAGACCCTGGCTTTCTATCTTGTGCTGAGGTGTGATAAACCTTTACTCCCCACTGCTACCGTGCAGGCCAGTGGGGATGCAGATGAACACCCAAGTGAGAACACTGCCCAGCCCCACTGTGCTTGGCACCACGCAAGGCTGTGCCTGCTTCAAATTCACAGACCAAAGCAGTGACAAAACAGCAGAGCAGCAGGACAGTGAGTGCTCCTGATAGGCAGTACGGGAGTGTCAGCCTCTGTCCCTTCCCGGCCAGGCAACTGCTGCCCTCTCATCTGCCTGCTTACAGAACCAGGACAACTTCTACCTATGAATCCCTTCTTGGCCATTTCTACGGTAAAACGCCTTGTTATCTTCTCCAGCTCATGTTTCTGTGCAAGAACAGCAAAGCACAGCTGTTACTACAGGCCTCAAGAAAAGTCACAGATCCAGGGTACAGCATCTGGCAGCTTCCCTGCACTGGCTGTGCAGGGCACGTCCTAACCTCTCCAGGGAGTTCATTCGCAGCAGATGGGCACCCTGGACAAAACCAACCAACCAACTCACCAGCCAAAACCAAAGACGTGCAAACTCCTGATCCTTTTGCTTGCTGCATTTCCATTCCCCCACCGATTTGCACCTTCCCCCAGCACAGCAGGCAGCGGCAGCAGCAGCAGCATCCCTACTCCAGACTCCTTCAGTGTCTCTCTGGTCGCATGCACTGATGCATAAACCAGAGTCCACCACCCCCCTTCCCACCCCAAGCTGCTTTTCACAGTCACTGGGTGTTACTCACTACAAACGTCTCCCCCAACTTGTCAGAGTGCATTGCTGTGATCCGCAGGGAGAGGGAGGGCTGTGCAAATGGAGCGTGAGTTATGGGCTGCCGGTGGGGGAAGGAGAGGAGTGAACTCACCGAGCATTTCCTTGGATCGATCCTCACACCCGCCATGGCGCCACCAAAAGGAACATCTGGAAAAGACCGGGTAAGGCAGGCAGGTGTTTTCTGCCAGCTCCTTTCTCCCCGGTGATCGCTGCAATCATGAACTTAGTGAATCCAGGCAAGGGGCCAGTGCTTCCTCACACCACACATGACTCTTTCCAATGCCACATGGGCTCTGTGGAGGACAGCTGAAAGCAGGACAGAATATGGTGCTTGAGTCTGCCACAAATGCCAGAGCTGAATCCATGACAACCCAGGCACAGAGACTGCATCTGAGGAGCACAATGCTTGATGCTCCCTGATTAACACGAACACCTCAGACTGTCAGTGGTGTATTCTGGAGCCACAGCAAGCCTTGCCCTCACACATCTGTGCCCAGAGGAACATTGTGTACTTCTGGAGCACTTCTGATTTTCAAAACATCTAACAAGCTTTTCCGATTCACTGTATCAGGGCCCCATCCCCTGCCCAAGTCAATATATACTTTATGTTCCCCTTGTACTTACCCACTGCAGCACATTTCTATGTCATTAATGCAGCAGCTAGGGCTTTTACTTCATCAACACCAATTGAACTGCTGAAATGAACCCCTGGGAAAGGAGAGAGAGCAGATGAAGAGTCCCTGCCTTTTTACCACAGATGGAAGGGAAGGCTTTGACTCTTCTGAAACAGCAGCATCTAGTTGCAGTAGCTGATCAGCAATTGTTCAGCCAGACCTATTCCTCCAGATCACCACTGAATAGAAGCAATTTTTATCCTACAGCCACAGGCCTTTGCTGTGGTGATCACCTCAAACAGCTCAGCTGCAGGAAGGCAAAAGCCTCAGGCTAAAGGTGAAGAGACACAGGGCTGAGACCCCCACCAAAGGCTTAGAACAATTGTTTCCACTTTGAGGTTTAGGATGAGCAGTTAAATGCACACAGGAGTGACCGCCAGCCATGCTGCTCTTATGCTCCAGCACAAGCTGCAACAACTGGGCTACAGCTGGGATTGGCAAAGCTGCCCCTCCCAAGTGCCTCCTGTCCTTCTATGGGAGTGAAGTACAGTAAGGACCAGGTGGGCTACCCCCATGCCTGTAGCTTCCTGGCAAGGAACCTGTCCTGAGAAGGGATCCAGGCTCTGCTCACTCTCTGGAGAGAGAAACCTGGGGACAAAAAGTGTGAGTTTTGCAAGACTGCCCTTCATCTGAACCACTTTGGATGTGTCCTTGAGGATGGGCTGTCATGCCCTTATATGGCAAATATTGATGGAATTGGCATTGCCTACAGTTGCTCCCACGAAAGCATCCAAGGAGAGCATCCTCTCGGTCACCTCCATACCTATCCTGACCCACACAATGCTAACATAGATGCCTCCCACTCAGGCTATTCGAGTCAGGCAGAGCTAAGCCCAGAAGGGCAGAGTAAGGATGGAAAAGTGTGTGGTGTGCCTACAGCTTCCTGCTTTACCTCCTTTGCAGGGCAGGTGGTGCTGGCTATACTGGGCCCTTCAGCCCCGCACCACTTCCCAGGTGCCGCTGTCCCTGTGCAGGGGGAATGCCACCTCCATGACATAACTGCAGCGCCGGATGATTTCCAGGAGCCTGCGCACCCAGAGCAGCCCACCCCGTTGGGCTGCCTCCACCTCTACTACAGTGGCTGCACACCTGTAGAAGGCCTCAACCATAGCCAGCAGTCCAGGGGTGCTGGGGCTGCACCCTGCCAGGCTAGCTGTGCCCTGGAAGCACCCCAGCACTGCCACAGTGCTGCTCTGGTCCAGCCACTGCCCAATGGCCCGCAACGTGGCTGCCACCACCTTGCTGCACTGGCAGTGGCAAATAAGATCCAACCCGGATGGCTAAGGACAGCCCTTCAGCAAACAGCATTTTAATTGGCTGATCCCCACCAGGATGGCCGCGGGGGGGCGCTGTGGGGAACAGAATGGGCTGGGTGGGTGTGGCAAGTGTCTTCTGATTGGCTGATTCTCCAGCCAATGGGAGGTGGGAAGATGGGGTGGGGCCTGCACAAGGAGAAAATGGCCCAAAGGAGCTGGAGCAGAGGAGCTGAGGCTGTGGAGGCACCTGGAGAGATGGGGCAGTGGAGCTGGGCTGCCAGGTAGGGGCATGCCTGTGCCTCAGTCCCTCCTCTGCTCCACAGTTGGCCCTGGAGCTGGAGCTGTGCCTGCACCCAGGCACATCCAGGGCCACATGCTTAGCCGCTGGGCTGCAGTGTCCCAGCTGCCATGCTGTCTCACCCCAAAGGGCTGTGGCAGGTCATCCCCAGGCACGGGCTGTGCTTCAGGGGACCCAGGGCAGAGGGTGCTGGCAGGGATCAGGGCCTTCCCCAGCACCTTCACACCAAGATGGCTGGGAAGGCAGCCCTGTTTTCAGGATCCCCTGATAATGGCCCAAAGAACTTGCAGCTCTAAACACCCTATAGGCCCTCTCACCAGCAGCATGGCCCAGCCCAGGGATCAGAGTCTGGGGGTCAGTACGGAATGCAGGCTGCAGTTGGTGATGGAAGCCTGGTGCTCCCATTTGCCAGCACCCCACCAGCTGTGGAGCCTGGGCCTTCCTCACAGATAATGTGGGCAGCTGTATGTATAGGTGGCATGCCTATGAGCAGCCATGGGAACCCACTGCCTTCCTGCTGGGCAGCCATGAAATGGGCATGTTCCCTGTCCAGACCCTTCCGAGTATGCTTTACTGCTCCCTGGCACCAGATAGTTACAAACCAGGCAGTACTGAACAAAGCCTGGGCCTGAACCATGTCTTGGGTGTGTGTGCCTGCCTGCACCGGTGTGTGCGGGTGCTGGTGGCATGCTGGGGAGCCCAGCATGTTCACGCGGCATTGCCTGTGCCAGCGTGGGAGGTGGGCTGTGGCGCCAAGGGAGGGGGCTGCCATATTACCTGTGCCGGCAGCCCCCTCCACTGAGGAAGAATGAGCTTTTCAGGCAGCTGCCTGACTCCCTGTGCACCGGCAGCAGCGCGGGAGTGCGTTGCCAAGGCAATGGGGACCATCTTACTCATCCTCCTCTCTATTGTTCTCCTGCCAGCCTTGAGGTACTCGGGTGGGGAGAGGAGGAGGAGGCAGCCAGCCTGGGATGAAGGCTGCATGCAGGGAGGGGAGGATGCTCCCCATGATTCCCCTGACCAGCCCCATCAGGGACAGGGACATGCTGGGTGCCAAGATGATGATGTAGACAGGGAGAACAGCTGCTGGCAGAGATGAGAGTGGCAGGTGGAAATAAATGCCAGCAGGATGAGACCTCACAGGATCCTACCCTCTAGTGAAGTCCTGTCCTTGGGATGGGGGACATTTCGGTCCCCTTGTCTGCCCGGACTTGATCCTGCTCATTGATGTCTCTTGTCTACTCCAGGATCTGTGCCCAGGTTTGGGTCTGATCCCACATGAGGCAGTGTGGAATGTCAACACCCACCTATGCCCCACACTGTGCTTTCCCCTAATACGGTCAGGCAACTGGGCCCAGTCAGTGTTGTGGAAGTGGGACCAGCACACAGACCATGGGTGGGAACAAGCATCTTGATGGAGACACACACTGATGGGTGCAGCAATGCACCCAGACACAATTTACCCATTGGGGTGCCCAGTGGTGACACGAGGATGCCCCTCTCTGCCCTATGAGGGGGTAAAACAATGATTTAAATTTTATTTCCATATCCTGCATCCCTATTTTTAGCCTTAGGGGTTTTGTTCCAAGCCTGGCTGTTTACTGGAAGAAGCATTTCCAACCTCCCTTGTCTCCAAGCAACCAGGTGTGCCAGCTCCCATCCTGCCAGCCTCACCCTATAGATATATAGGGCTGGGGGATGCAGGAGGGAGTGCATTAACTCCAAGAACCTCAAGGTTCCCCCATCTTGGGGTTAATGTTAGTGCACATGCACCACCCTCTCGCTGACCCTATGAATCTATAGGTCCTTCCTCAGTACGGACATCTCTGGGGGCAGGGAGGAGATCCTGACCCCATAGAGTTGATAAGATGCAGCTGGGACGCTTTTGGGGGAATGCAGGAGGGATTTGGTGGGGGGATATGGGGATGCAGGCAAGGCGAGCAGGCCGCCTTCCTCCTCGCAGCGCAAGCGGGAGTGCGTGGGAAGGAGTTAGACAAAGCCTGAGCCCGGGAGCAGAGGCAAGCACTGCTGGGAGGGAGACGGGGACGTTCTCCCCTCCCTGTTTCTCCCAGCTCTTAGGTGAAGGGTACGTGGGAGCCAAACTCCATCCCCGCTGCAGTGGCACAGTGTCCCCGTCCCTCGGGCGGGTTGGGATGCAGCCGCCCCCCCGGTGATGCCCGAGAGGGAAGTAGCCATCTCCATCACCAGGTAGGAGAGGGACTGGGCTCTATGTCGTTGTCACTACCACTCACGGGACCCACTCCAGGGGTTGGGGAGCCTCTCCTGAGCTGGCCAGTACCGAACATGTGCCCTGCTGTGACCCAGTGTACTGGGGACCATCCCATGGGAATACAGGGTGGTGATGACAGGGCTGCCAGGGGGCAGTGGGGGGCTCCCAGGACGAGCCGATGAGGTGACAAGGGATGACACCGGGGGGAGGTGTGTGCACGTGCCGGAACCCCCCCGCGCGGCAGCCAGCCCTCCCTTTCTTCCCCACCGCTGCCCGGGGGTGCTGGGGCGGGCGGCAGCCGGGTGGAGTGGCCCGGGGCGCGGTACCGCCCCCGCCGCCGCCACCCCACGCATGCTCGTCGCTGCCTCTGCCGCGCCGGAGCCGAGCCGAGCGGAGCGGAGCGGGACGGGACGGCACGGCACGGCAGGGGAGCAGGCGGGAGGATTCACCGCCACAGGTAACGACGGCCGCGGGGTGCACGTGGCCGGGCCCGGCCGAGACCTGCCGCCACCCGCCCCGAATCGGTACTCCCAGGGCGACGGGGCGGTGGTGGGGTCTCGAGGTGGGGGTTGGGGTCGGCCTCGGCCTCCCCACGGCCGGAGCTATCGCGGGGGTGGCTTTGTCCGGGGCACGGCCGGGAAACTGGGGGCCGGGGCGTGCACACGCGTGTCCGTGCGTACGGGTGTGCCCGGAGCCGTGTGCTGGCGTGTGTGCGTCTGTGTGTGCACACGCGTGTCCGTGCCTGAGCCTGTGCACACGTGTGTCCGTGTGTGTGCCGGGGCTCGCAGCTCCTCCACGGAACAGCAGTACAGGGACAACACCCACAACTCCCCGGCACTGTCGGGTGCTGTCAGGGCAGGTCGGAGTGTGGGGCACCGAACCTCCTCGGAAACGGGGTGCTGCGTGGGAAGACAGAGCTGGGACACGGAGGGCACTAGAGGATCTCAGAACGAGGCTTCCCGCCAAGCTTCTGCTACCGGGCAGCCCCATGGGGCTGTAGGGAAGGCTCGGGGCCGCCCGAGTGACCCCAGCCCATATCCCCCGTGGTGCTGGACAGCCAGCTGGGCGCGGCGTGGCTGACAGATGGGCGCACTCGGCACGGGGCACAGGCGCTGAGCTCGGAGTTCCCATAGCAGGGGTACATGCGTCAGTCACAGCTCCAAGGATGCTGTTCCGAGGGAGTAGAGGGAAGAGTTCAGGTAGTCCCATGCCCATGCCCGTGCCGTGCCCTGCAGCCCCAATCGGCCCCCAGACTTGGGTCGCTCTCACCTCATCCTGTGCCCAGCTCCCTGCTGGCAGGTAGGGATACCAAGATCCCTCAGGATCCTAGCCTTATGCCCTGGTGCATGCTTCATCTTTTGCTGTCTTCACAGGGGTGCCTGCACCACATTCCCCTGCTTCTGCAGCTGCAGCAGCCCTTGGATCTCTCTTCCGGTGTAGCCGTGCTGGGGGAAGACTGTTTTTTACGGTAGGTAGCTGGCACTGTTCATCCCTTTCCATAGGGCTGGGCACTGGATGCCACCACACAGGCTGTGCCAGGTCTGGTGGTTGCTCTGGGTGGCCGCCTAACCTGTTGTCACAGGAGAAAAACAACTGGTAATCAAGGGGAGCTGGAGGTCCAGTGCTGCTCCTCTCTCACCACCTCATCCTCACTCTTGCAGGTCTGTGTGGGACTAGCATGGGAGAAGCCTTCCCCAGACATGGGCAGTGCTAAGGAGCTTGAGGGGCTGCAACTATTGAGCCACCAGGCTGGAGCTGAGGACACCTGCGAGCTTGGCACCAGCTCCTCCGGCTGTCCATCGGCAGGCAAGTGCCTGCCCGGCTCTGGCTGTGCTACAGGGGGCTGTGCCATGAGGACCTGCTGCGTGGCTGAGATGCAGGCCCATGGCACCGTGGCTGGCCCAGCAGTGGAGAAGAATGTGCCATCACCAACAAGGGTGGCTACCAGCACAGTTCTCCCAGATGCCAATGTGGAGCCAAGCGTTGAGGCAGCAATGGGAAGCTGTGGGGGACTAAGTAGCACTGCCACTGTCTGTGATCCCCGGGGGATGGATGTCTTCAGCACCCAGAAGGAGAACACAGCCCCTGTGTCCTCCCTGCCTGAGCCCTGCCTCAAGGCCCCCAGCAAGGATGTGGGTAGTACAGCAGCTTCTGCCAAACATGTGGTGTTTGTGGAGCCTGCTGTGGGCACTGGAGCAGCTGGGCTTCCAAGCCAGGAGCAGCCCCAGAGTGGCACAGAAACATCCCTGGACTCTGTGCCCCAGCTGAGGGGTAGTGAGGCTCCCAAGCTCCCACAGGGGTGCATGATGGACCCCCTTGGTGCTGGCACTGCAGGGAGCTGGGGCCATAGTGAGGCAGGGCTGAGCCTTGCTGCCCTGGGCCAGGGCAGGGCCAAAGGGAGCACAGACCAGGGTGTGGATGCCGGCAGCAACCAGCACCCCCGAACAGCCAAGCTGCTCTGTGAGTCCTACTCCTTCGAGGTGACCCCACCACAGGATGCTGGGACACAGGACATGGGAACACAAGTGGACAGTAGAGCATCCCTGGTGTCAGTCGCCTTGAGCCCCATGAGTCCTCCAGGTGGGGCTGCTGCCTTCACCTTCCCCAAGAGAGAGTCGAGCTCAGCTGCCCCTCCACACCCTGAGCCCTCCAAGAAGGATGCAGAGATGCAGGTGTCCATGCCCATAGAGACCCGCTCGGTGGCCACCGGGCCCATGACGCCAGTAGCCAAGTCCCCACAGGCCTCGTACCCCAAGGTGCACGTGAAGGGGACAGTGGTGGAGGAGACTCCAGAGCCCATCCGGGAGGTGAGCTGGGATGAGAAGGGGATGACGTGGGAGGTATACGGGGCCTCCATGGAGGTGGAGGTGCTTGGCATGGCCATCCAGAAACACCTGGAGAAGCAGATCGAGGAACATGGGCGGCAGGTGGTGACGACCCCCCAGAGCACCCGCACTGGCTCTGTCAAGGGACCCCCCAACAAAGGCGAGGCCAAGAGGCAGCCCAGTGTCTTTCGCGCTCTGCTGCAAAACGTCCGGCGGCCCCGGTGCTGCTCCCGTGCTGGCCCTGCCATGGAGTGAAGCACTGCCCACACTGGTGGGGTGGGGATTCTGCCAGGCTTCTCGGGGAAAGCAAGGAGGGTTCCCTGCCCTGGTGTCCTTGAGATGCCTTCTGTCAGTGTGCAGGGCTCCTGGGGCAAAAGCCAGCAGTGATGGAGCCCTGCATGCTGGGGCAAGGCATCTCCTTTGCTTGAGGCCCTTCTGCTGGCCCAGGGTCCCCCTGCTAGCCTAGCCCCAAGGAGTTGCCCTGGGACATGAGGCTAGTGCTGTCTTTGTGCTTGGTGGCTTCCTTTCACCACAAGGATGAACGTGACTCCTTGTTGAAGATGGCTGCTCCTGGGCACCCTGTGGCACGTGTCTGGGGAGGGCTCAGGGCATGCAGGGGCAGGTTGCTGCTGACTCACTTAAGCTCTGGTCTCACTCACACCCCAGCCGTGATGGAGAGGTGCTGGTGCATCACTGTGCCACCACTTTGCCTGCCCAGGGTTTGGCCACACTTCGACCTGACCATCGCCGTATGTGCATGAGTCCCTGTGGCTGCCCAGGGCTTGGACGTTCAGCCCAGTCCACCACAGCCCTGTCCTTTCTGCCCCACTGCTGTGCTGTGTGTGCCCTGGAGCTGGATGTGGCCACATGGGGCACAGGGACAGATCTCAGATGGGAGAGACTGAGGCCAACCATGCCTGTGGTGGGGAGCCAGTCATCGTAGCTGGAGGCAATGGGAAGATTCTGTCTACATAGCCCCCAACTCATCCTGCCCAGGGATCTCCCTGGGAGCGGTCACTGAAGCCCACAGCATGTCCTTATCACGGCCAGCAGTGAGGATGAAGCCTAGCTGCTGGGGGCCCATGGACTCATGTCCCTGTGCAGTTTCCTTTTACCTCACTGGCTGCTCTCCTCTGACAGCAGCCAGGGATGGAATGGCTGCAAAGCGCTGCCACTTTTTACAGCCGGGATTTTGCAGGGCTGGGGGGAGGGGGGCTTTTACTGACTGTGTTTGCATTTTTGGGACTTTTTAAGAGACACTTTCAGATGTGTGTATCCTACCTGGAGCCACCTTCTACCCTATGGCCTGCAGGACCATAACCCTCTGTTCAAATACTTTTCCTATGTTGCCTGTGCCCTGTGGGGCTGGAGATTATCAGGAGTGAAGTGCATAGTGTACAGAGGGCTGAGCATGCCCATGGCTGGGGGAGCATCCCTGGGGCTGACAGCACCATGGTGTCCTCCTGAGATGTGGGCCCTGGTTCTATGCAGGGGACCAACCCTACAGCTGGGGTGGGGCCCAGGCCTATCCTCAGTACTAGATGGGCAGGAGGCTGCAAGCAGAGTACCTGGGAAGCCGCACCATAGGCAGGAGGGCTTAAGGTGCCAGAGGCACTAGTGCAGTCGTTTTCCCCTCTGTAAACCCCCATTGTATGTCCTAGTCCTGTTTTGGCCCTGTGAGGCTGTCTCTTCCCCTAGAGGGGGGCTGTAAAGGGCTTGCTGAAGTGCCAGCTGTCAGCCAGGGCCATGACCCTGTGCCCTGGCACTCACTGGGAGCCACCTCTGCTCAGTGCCTTGTGCTGCAGGAGTGGTGCCACAGCCACTTGACAACAACTAGGAGCCCTGAGGCAACCCCCTGTTGCCCTGCCCCAGGCTGGCCCCTGCCTCCAGACTCAAGCTGTAGCACACCAGCGCTGTGGCTTCATCACCTATTTCCTTTTCTTTCCTCTTCATTTCTTATTTTGGGGGGAGAGGGAGGGCGGAAGGGGGAGGGAGGACCAAGCTGTCAATGTGGATGTTGGGTAATAAAACCTTGCACAAACCTCTGCGTGAGACTACCTGCACCTCCCTCCCCCAGAGCTGAGTAGGGCCAGGGGACAGTGGGGCAGCCCAGGGAAAGGTTCCGGGGACAAGAAGCCAGGCCAAGCCCCATGGTGGCACTCATCTTCTCTTTCAGTACCAGCCTAGTCTGAAACCACCTTGTGCCGGCAGGGGTGACCTCAAGCTGGCCACAAGACACAGTGACCCCTGCGGGACAGATTTATTGCCAGATTCTGAACACAACATCACCAAAGCAGCTGCGTGAGTCCTGCTCCAGCCCTGCTGCACCCCACATGCCTGCTCACAGGTCCGTGGTGGTGAAGGTGGTGTTGATGTATACTGTTTCGGTGGGTTCCTTCAGGTTCAGGGCAGTCACCAGCACCTCCTCATCAGTGTCATCTGCCACTTGTGCTTTGCCCTGCTGCAAGAGGAGAGTATAGTCAGAGGCGATGGGGACAGAAATGGGGGATAGGACACTTCCATCCTATCCAAGAGCTGGGGGCTGTCAGGGAGGTGGAGAGAAAGGGATATAAGGGGTCCAGGCCTACACTAGGCAGGAGGGAATGCAAGGCATAGTGTCAGGAGTCCTCATCGGTCTTTACACACTCACCTTGGCCTTGACATTATTGTCCCCAGCTGTGTTTACTGTGTTTTCATCCAGGGAATTCATGCTGTGGGAGGGAAGGGTGGATAGAAAGAGCCCAGTCACTGGCAGAGTGGGGACACAAGGTGTTAGCCTCATAGCCTTTGGGACCCACCAGAAGAGCTCACCTGGCCACAGAGCTGGAGTCCTCGTGGAAACCCAGGTCGTGGGAGGGATCAAGCGAGAGGTTCAGCATGGGGTTGGCTCTGGCCAGGGGTAGGTGGTAGGTTAGTGACCATCCTATGGGGCTGCAGGATCAGCCCAGGGTGCCCACGTTTCCCAGGAGGGAGAGGTATGACAGCAAGCCCTGCAGCCCTTGGCTGCAGGTATATGCCTGGATTCCTCTCCTCCACAGGGAGTCTCTCTCTCACCCCTCTGCATTGTACTGGTTGGTCCCAGGGATGCCAGCTCCTTGCTGCACCATGGCAGGGCTGAACGTTGTGGCCACCTTCAGAGCCTTCATTGCACTCAGCTTCCTCTTGTAGCTGCAAAGCCCAGGAACAGGGTGGGTGAGAGAGGCGGGAGGGAGCTGGGTCGTGGGACAGGGTGGGCAGGACCAAGACGGAGGGTAGGAATGAGTCTAGGGGCGCTGGTGAAGATGAGGGCCGTTTCTGGAGGCAGGATGGGGTGTGGGTATTGTGATACCTCCTGGTGGTCAGAACCAAGACCAGGGTCATGATGAGGATGAACAGGAGCAGGAATGCCGCCAGCCCTGCGATGATGCCGATCAGCTCTGTCTCCCTGCTGGGCTGCGTCACCTCCCCGGGGCCCTAGCACAGAGCAGGAGTGAGGGCATAGCCCTGCCCAACACTTCCACCCCCATTCCCTCAGCCCCGCACAGATCTCATGCCCTCTCTGTGCCCTTTGCCTGGCCCCACTCACGATGACAGCCAGGCCTAAGTTCACCAGCTCAGCCAGGATCAGCGGGTCAGACTGTATGAGCCTGCCAAGGAAAGCAGAGGCATGAGAGGCTGGTCTGGTGTGGGTGCACGGCAGTGCCCATGTGTGGCCCCTGCCCTGGCACGCACACACTCAGCTGGTTGACGTCCAGGGCAGTGCCGTTGCTGTAGACGAAGTATGCCTCCATCACCGACTTGGGTTCCACCCTATGGGATCAAAGAGATGGGGTGAGTGTGATGTGGGGCACAGTGCATTGCCCCAGGTGACCACCTCCAGTGCTACTGTCACATCCCCTTCCCCACCACCTGCATGGGCCTACTCACCCTGAGGCACGGGTGTTCTCCACAGTCTGGATTGCCGCCACGTAGACCCCTGCCTTGGTTGCAGCTGTCAGGGCCCTAGGAATAAAAGGGATGAAAGGAGGCTGGGCCAGGCATTCTGTGGCTCCACTCATGGCCGTGGGAAGTGACTGGAGCCCCTGCAGTCCCTGGCTGCAGTGTGGACCTGTCCAGTCTCATTCATGGTTGTGAAACTGGGAGATGGTTGGTCCTGGCATGCATAGCCATGAACATCCCCCCCAAGCCTGGCACCCCTTACCGTTTGATATTTTCAGAGTTACTCTGGACTTCATCCACTGTTGTCACAAATTGAAGGCGAACACGGTAGCTCTGATCTACTGTGAAGATCTGCATGGAGAGAGCAGGGGTGAGTGGGACAGGACAGAGTGCAGGGGGTCCCTGGGCAGGGGTGACACTCACATTCAGCACAGTCTGTGCTGTGTGCACTGGTGCTTCCCCATCCTGAGCCTCCACTGTCACCTGGTACTGCCCCTTCAGTGAGACATCGAGGTTGCTGGCCACCCTGAAAATACAGAGACTTTGGTGATCCCATGGGACAGCCCTGAGGACACCACCATCCCCCGAGCTCCGCTCTGCCACCATAGCCACAGTAGGACCCTAGGATGGCTTTGTCCTCTTGCCAGCCTGTGCTGGCCCTGTCTGCCTCTGCCTTGTGGCAGGCAGGAACAACCTCCCCATCGCGGCCCAGAACGATGGCCTTACTGGATTCTCCCGATGTAGCTGTCCTTCTCAGCTATCGTCACCACGTCGAAGAGGTTCTTGAAGGGCCGGCTGACCCCACTGTCATCTATGAGCACCACACTGACAATGGAGAAGTTCATGGCTCCCCTCATCCCCGAGTCAGCATCTGTGGCCTGCAAGGACAAAGTGCAGCAGGAGCAAGGATAGGGACAGCCTCTGCCTGCCCACAGTGGGGACAAGCAAGTGCAGTTCCACAGACTGACAGATGCGTGCAGCTTCTCACCTTCACAGTAGCCACTTGCAGGCCCACAGGAGAGATTTCAGGGACAACCACTGCCAGGGACAGACACGGACAGTGAGGCCATGCAGGTGTGCAGCCAGGTTTGCTGCAGACTGCATTCCCACACGGCCCTGGGGCTCAGCAGAGTACAAGCATCTTCTCGCTGCCCTTAGCCCCACAGCCTTCACAGAAAGCATCAAGTAACCCCAGCTTGGCGCTTGTACCTCTCAGCACTGCCCTGGCTGGGGGAAGTTCCCCACCACCAGAAAGCATGTAAGACCACATGTAGGTGCAAAAAGGAGCCCACAGGATGCACCAGCCCCACCTACTCACCAAAAGTCTCCGTTATAGGCTGGAAGATTGGCGCATTGTCATTCACATCAGTGATGAGTATCCTCAGGGTTTCTGCAAACGCCCCAAAAGCGGAGCTCTGGTCACCAACAGGGCAGCCCTGCGGCACCCTCCTCCTTCTCTTGAGAATTTCATCCTCCCATCATGCTCAGGTCCCTGTACCCCTGGGGGCACCCTCCCTCCATTGCTAAAACCATCGAACACCCTCCCCACTCTCTACAGCTCCTCCGTGGAGGTGGAAGAGGCAGGTTCCACCTTCTCCCATGACTGGTGGCAGAGGAAGGAAGGAGCAGTGGGTGGGTGCTGTACCGTTACGGCTGTAGCGGTTGCCCTTCTCGGTGTACAGGTCTTCAGCCCGCAGCGTGAGCACCACCGAGTCACACAGCTCGTAGTCAATTTCTGAGCTGTTCACCAGCACTGAGCCGTTGGGCGCCAGCACGAACCAGTCCCAGCACCCCTCCCCAGCACTGTTTTCCCCCTTGAAGCAGGCAATTGCCAGCTCCTCAAAGACGAGCGAGTGGTTGGTGTCTGGGTCGGAGGCAACCAGTGTGCAGACCACCCCCTGCTGTGTGCCGTTCTCGCTCACTCTCGCGTCTTGCAGCGAGTCGGTCAGGATGGTGGGGGGCTCATCGTTGATATCTAGGATGTGGACATTCACAGAAGCCGTGGCAGTGTCCCCCACGTTGTCTGCGGCTGTGTTCTCTGCCAGCACCTCCAAGAAGAAGACCTTCTGCTGCAGAGTGTCATAGTCCAGGGACGTATCAGGGTCCACAGAGAGCCGCCCACCATAGTGCCCTTGCGCCAGACGTAATGAGCGAATCAAGAAGTTGCTGGAGCCATTGCCCCTCTGAAGCAGGAAGGAAATGCGGGAATTGATCTCTGTTCGGTCAGCATCTGTGGCTTCCACCTCACCCACAATGGACCCTGTAGGTGGAGACAGATACTTAGTGGCCAGTAGGCACTGATTCCAGGACACCTGCTGGTCCCATTTCCCTGGTCATGCAACTTGTACCTGGAGAGTCTTCAAAGACTGAGAAATTATAGGACTGGTTAAGGAATATGGGTGCGTTGTCATTCAGGTCCTGCAAAAGACAAAGCCCATGATTGTAAGTGCTCCAGGAAACAAGGGCCCCACAGCAGGATGGGGACAGGAGTGTGGACACCTCCCTGCCCACAGGCAGGGGCCACAGAAGCCCTTTCCACTTCATCAGCTATTCTCTCTGCCCCAACAGAGAGCCTGAGAACATGTGTCCCTGCTATGGCCAGAGATCCCATGTGCCCTCCCTGCCCATCCACCACAGCTCCAAGTCCTGGCATGCCCCAGTGTGTGCTTTCATCCAGGGCTCACCTCCACAGTGATAGTGACGTTCACAGTGGTGCTGAGTGGTGGCGTGCCATGGTCATACACTTCCACCGTCACCACCATCTGCCCCCGTTCGTCTTCCAAGGCCTCGCGGTCCAGTGGCTCCTTGCTGTGCATCTTGCCTGTGTCTGCGTCAATGGTGAAGTTGTCACTGAACAGTCCTGGCAAGATCCTGAAGCCCAGCTGACTGTTGGGGTTGCCAGGCTCATCATTGTCAATGGCCTGAAAAGGTGAGAGGTTGGAATGGGGTTGTCTGGGATCTCAGGGACAGTCCTTGCTCCTTTCCAACAGCACCTCAGTGTCCCTTCCACCTCCACTGCTGCATACCTGGATCTGCGTACTGACGTTTTGCCCCTCTTCCACTGAAATGAAGTAGGAACCAGTGACAATGGGTTCATTGTCATTGTCATCCAGCACGGTGATCTGCAGAACTGTGGTGCCCACCAGGTTGCCCCCATCCTTAGCCTGGAGGTTGGCATAGTAGATGGATTGAGTCTCCCGATCCAGCAAATTTCCATTCTGCACCAACACTGCCCCAGTCGTGGCATTCACTGTGAAGACTTCATGGCTATGGCACATACAGAATTGTCACCAGGGCCCAGTCCTAGAGTCCCCTTACCAGGATGATGTCCCAGTTGTTGCTGTCCATGTCTCTACGTACATGCTTTCTGGGAGCAGGTAATAGGTGATCTCACCCAGGATGCCACTGTCCGGATCATAGGCCTAAAAGAGAGATGAAAGTATCTGGCCAGTTTGCCTCAGTCCCCTGGGACTGGTAGTTCGCAATGCGCACTGGCAGTGAGCACTTCAAAAATAAAGGCCTGATGGGACCTTATTTGATAGGGTCTCAGACTTTGTGTGCCCACTGTCACCACCTCCTTCCTATGTGTGTGGAGAGAGCAGTGCCCTTGATGCAAGCTCACTAGCAGTGCCAGGTGTGCCCAGCACCCTTCTTGGGGGACATAAGCTGTGCCCGCTCCCTGCCCAGCACCTGACCGTGATGTTTGGTGAAACGATGGTGCCATTAGGGCTGTTCTCCATCACTCTCAAGTAGTAAGTGCTCTGGGGGAACTCAGGGCTGTGATCATTGCTGTCAATGATGTCGATGGTCACAGTGGCTGTGGAGCAGCAGTCTGTGGGGTTCCTCGTGTCATTAGCAATGATCTGCAGGTCGGAGAAAGGGACAGTGTCTCACATGTGTCCCCAAACACAAGAAAGAGAGCTGTCCGCTACAACCCAGCTCCTTTACACCAAAGCTGACACAGCAAAGCCTTACTCTGCCTTGCGTTTTGAACCTCGCAGCAGGAGGGCTCTGTTTCCCCTGTGCTCCGGCATATACCAGAGCATACTCACTGTCCCCATGGTGAGACAGCCCTACAGGTCCCACCTGCACCACCATGACATGGCTTTTCTCGTAGTCCACAATGGATGAGTTTTGCACCAGGATCTGGACCTCCCCTGTTCCCGTGATCTCTGTGGGGGAGACGGTGAAGGCACCGGCATCCGGACCCTGCAGGTACAGCTCATAACTGCTATTGATGCCCTGCCAGGGAGAGATACACAGGAGTGAGGGTGAAGCAAGGACAGACACCTGCATCCTGGCCTATCCCCTGGGCAGGGCCCAACCTTGTCTGGGTCATGGGAGACGATGCTGAGGTTGGACACAGGCAGTCTGGAGGAGGAGTGTTCTATGATGTTGCCCCTAAAGATGTTCTGGGCATCAGTGGAGAAGTTGCAACTGAAGAGTAAGCAGTTGTAGAACTGGGGCTTGTTGTCATTGACATCAGTCACCAGAACTGTCACCAGTGTGCTGGCATTGGCCTCTTCACCATAGATGTTCAGGTTTGCCTCGCGTGCCTGGGCAGGAGGAGAGACCAGGCTGGAGAAGCCCGGGGAGAAGCAGAAGATGGGGCTCCCCTTGCTTCTTCCTACTCACTATGACTTCCAGCAGAATCTCCTCGCTTGGCATCTGCTCACGGTCCAAGGGCCCATTCACAGTGATGGTGCCAGTCACAGCATTGATAGCAAAGGGGACACTGGCATCTAGGACAAGGGCAAAAGCACATCATGAATCAACTTCAGCCACTGGGAAACACAGGCCTGGCCCTCTCTCTGCCAGCAGGGCAGACTGGTAGCACTCAGGAATCCAGAAACAGTCCCTGTGTTGCCCCTTGCTGCCCGCTCCCCTCCCCTGCCCATTCTGCCATGCTCCATCACTCACTGGTTATGTTGTAGAAGATTTCATCATTCACCCCCGTGTCTCTGTCTATGGCAGTGACAGTCAGCACAGTGGTGCCCTGTGGGAAGATGGCCATGAGGGCAGGACCTATGACTTCTCCAGCCACCCTCATGCACCACAGCACATGAAATACCCCAGGGGGGACCAGGGGCAGTGACATGCCACTGGCACAGATGGGCTCCTTACCAGGGGACAGTTCTCGGGCACAGAACCAGAGTAGGGCTCATTGAGGAACCATGGGTCCAGGTTAGGCAGGTCGCGGATGGTCAGTGACAGGTAAGTGGAACTTTTCTGGACTGTCATTACATTATGCAACAACCCACCACCATCCTGGGGAGCAGAGCATGTGTTAGTCCCATGGCCTCCTTACCTAGCAGCCCTGCACCATCACTCTGGCTAGGCCCCACCTTGGCGAGGATCCTGAGCTGGTAGAAGGTGTTCTTGGTGTAGTCCAGTGAACCATTGAGTACCACACTCCCGTTGGGCAGGATGTAGAAGAGCCAGAGATTATTTACGCTGTTTGGGATTACCTGAATAGGGGACATCACTGTGTCAGCAAGGCAGAAAGCAGGAGGTGCCCCAGCAGAAATGGGAGACTCAAGTCCCATCCTTCTGCCAGGCTTGGCTCAAGGGCTGTGAGGTCCTCTGACCACCTGGCTTATCCCCGGCTTGCAGCTTTTCAGCACTTTGCACCCATTGTCCAACTGGTGCAGAGCCAGCACAACACAGATCACAGATCCCACAGAGCTATGGGGCTGCTCCTGGCCAGGTCCCCCAGCACCTTCTGCCTCACAGTGGTGTCTCAGGGGTGGGTTTTTGGTATGGCATGCCTCACTCCACAACACACTGTGCTTACCTCTTCAATGCTGTAGCTGACTTTGGAGGCATTCCCAGTGTCGCTGTCATTGGCAAACACAGTGTAGATGATGCTGCCTGGTGGTGTGTCCTGGGCAGAGGGAGGAGGTATTGTTCAGGAGAGCAGAGGAGTGGTTTTGGGTCTGGCCCCTGCCAGCCCTGCTCTGGGGTGTTCTGGCTCCACGGGGCTCCAGGGGTTGCCCAATGCTGTGGGCTATGCAGGAGTGATCTGCTGCCCTTGCTCATGATGGGCAGAGGATGGATCCTCCATGCCACCCTCTCTGGGACTCAGCCCCACCCTGGGCCTGCCAGAAGTGCGTTAGACTCAGCCCACACCCTGTCTGCACCCTGGTTTAGCCTCACCCTGGCTTGTGAACCCTGATCAGAAAATCATCACAAGGGCAGAGTCCCAGCCACGAGCCAGTGCTTTGACTGGCACTGAGATGCCTGCCAGGAACTATCACGGGGCACTCCCGGGTCAGCCATGCTGGCTGCACCATTGCCCCCACACCCAGACACAGTCACCACACACTCAGTTGTGGGGTCATGGTTCCTGGCACGCTGCTGTCCCCCTGCTGGCACGCCCATGCCACAGGAGCAACAGTGCCTCTGCCTTCCTGCCTGCAGGGGCTGTGAAGTCCCAGGGAGGTACCTCAGGGATGGTCTTTTCGTATGGCAAGTACTGGAAGACTGGGGCGTTGTCGTTACGGTCGTCCACAATGATCGTGATTCTCTTTGAGACCTATCAGGTGTCAGGCAGGGTGTGAGACGGGTGTGGGAGACGATGACCAGAGGAGCTGCATGCAGTTCCAGCTCCCTGCCCTGGCTCTGAAGCCAGCCAGCATCACCCACCCCTGGGCAAAGCCCACCTTCAGTCCTGTCCCCACTGAGCCTTGTCTGTGGCTCCACAGAGACCCTGCTCCCCACTTCATCCCCATCCCCCACACCGAGCCCTGGCACTCACTGGGTCGTTATTCCCATCGTACACCTCAGCGGTGATGGAGAGCCTGGCCTGCAACTGGGGGAACACAAGGCAGATCTTGATCAGAACCATGCAGAGTTAGACCTGGAAGAGTCTTAAAGCACTCCTGCCCATCACCTCTGGGTGGGATGTTCCTCTGAGACAGGTCTCCCTACAGGAGCCAGGCTTTGGGGCCAAGGAGTGACCCACAGTATGCAGTACTGTGAGCAGCCTCAAACAGGACTCAAGGCTCTGCCTTCTGTCCCTGTCACCCCAGACCTCCAGGTCAGGCACAGACAACTGACCTGGTCTCTGCCCTCACCTCACGGTCCAGGGAGTTTCTCAGGGTCACATTGCCTGTTGTAGCATTAACAGAGAAGTAGAATGCATCTGGCCCACTGATGCTGTAGGTGAGCGAGTCCCCATCTATGTCAAAAGCCACCAGCTGAAAAGCTTGCTGACCTGGGGACACAGGTGGAGTTAGCCTCTGCCCAGGGCACCACCCTGCGCCTCAGGGTTTCTCTAAGTCTGCCCTACTCACCCAGCTGCAGGTCTTCAGGCACAGTGAAGAAGGTGTTGTTGAAGAAGGGAGCTGCGTTGCCTGAAACTACAAGGAAGTGGTGGCCTGAGCACCACCTCAGTGCTGGGCTTTGCTTGTGCCCTGCTGCACCCCTGCACCAGTCAGCACCTACCTGGCTCAGTCCCAGCTCCCAGCTGTGGTCTGGATCTCCAGGGGAGGCAGGGGAACTCACCACCCATAACATTACTCATGTTTATCCTGCACGTCCCACCCTCAGACTATGCTTGTCCTCCAGATCCAGTACCCATGCTGGATGCAATCCCTCAGGGCTCTGTCTTGCCCTGAGGCAGCGAGGTTACCTCTGGGTCTTCAGAGTGCCAACAAAATGGGCAGCAGTTTTGGGGGTCCCAGCTGCCCTCATGCAATTTGGAATGCATGTTGGATCTGAAAGCATCTCCAATACCTCCCGCCCACCTGTGCCAGCCACTGAGCAAAGTCCTCACCTGCTGTCAGGAGGAATGGAACCAGTGCCAGCCAGCGCCATGCCATTCTGTCACCGAGCCTGTGGGCACACACCAGAGAACATGTACCTCAGGTTGACAGGCGCCTGCTCCAACCAGACACCCCAATCCCTCCTTTCCAACAGTCTCTGTGGCAAGAGGGGCTGTGGTGGGGACAATCCCCTCTGCTTAGCTGGGCAAGTGAGCAAGCACCAGGCTCCATCTCACACTCCCAGGCATGGACTCCTTGGGGATGTGTCATGGGGTAACAGAGTTGATCTCCAGCACCTGGGGTGCTTTGAGGACCCCAGGAGCCTCTCCAAAGCATGGTTGGAGACTAGCACTCAGGCTCAATCAGGCCATGCCAAGCAGCATTTGGAGCTCCAGGGGAATCTGTGACACCACCATGATGTCCCACTCCTGCCACAGCCTGTGGGCAGCTCCACAGCTGACAGGCATCTCCACCTCCCCACCCGTGATGGACCACAGTGCCCATGAGGGCTGAGACCAGAAGGCAAGATCCCTTACCTTGAGCTGTGTTGCTGAGGATGCTGCCGGGCAGGTTGCTGTGCATTCACACTCTGATACCGCCAGAGAACTTTGCCTCCTGCAGTAAACATATTCATCAATTATTAACTGCAATTAAGGGGTGACAGATCCCTCTCTCATCTTCCTTATCCCTTGTGCTCGTTCTCCTGCCTCCACCCAACCCAGCCCCATGATTGATTGCTCCTTCACCCCAGACCCCAGATCCTCATCTTGAGTGCTGCTCCACCACATTCAGCCATTCCAACATGCACCCCTGGGACTGTGACTGCGAGGAGGGATGCAGAGTCTCTAGGGACAGAGACATCCAGAACCACCCCAAAGGACTGGAGAGGGGCTGGGGAAATGCCCTGCATCCCCTGGGCTGGGGTTCCATCAGGATGGGGAGTGGGCATCAACACAGCGGTGAGGCTACCAAGGCAAGTGCCTGGGACCTGCTCTCCTTCCCTGCTACCAGCTCCCCACTCTGGGGGCTCAGCCCCGTCTCCCTGACCTACTTCAGACCCGCTGAAGACAAGGGTGGATTGTGCAGCTCCGCTCAGGCAGAAGAGGGCTGGGAGGTGCCATGGTAGGACACGGCCAGCTCCAGGCCTGCGGGACCCCCACCTTCTTGGCCCTGAGCCGCTGCATCCTTATTCCCTGGGAAACCTGCGAGGTCTGGATACCTGGGAAGGTCTGGGGTCCTCCAGACACCCAGCCTCCTCTGAGGCTTCCATCTCACCCCACATCTGGCTCAGAGAAGCTCAGAGAAGGGGTCTTGGAAACATCTCCAAAGCTGTTCCAGGATTCCCCCAACGCATGTAAAGGCTTCCTCAGAACACCTCCACAGACACCCTACGGGCTGGAGGCACCCCTGGAGACCCATAGGACTGGCCTAGGATGAACCGTCTGAACCCTCTGGAGTTAGTGCTCTGGACAGCGCTCTGCGAACTGCCCCTGGCTGACCCAAGATGCCCCCAGACCTCCCAAGAGTTGGCTCGGAACATCCCGGGCGTACCCCGGGACGGAGTTGTGATGCGCTGCCACTCTGAGCGTTACGGCCGCAGCACTCCGTCGCGCGGTTTTCAGCGGCGCCGCTCTTGGGCGCAGTACGGCGGGAACAGGGGGTGTGGACGCGCCCATCGGCGCAGAGAAGGGGGGACGGCGCGGCGCGGCCGGTTCCATAGGGGCGGGGGTACCATGAGGCGGGGCTGAGGCCGGGCCGAGGCCGGAGCGGGAGCGGCACCGGGACGGACACGGAGCCCGGCGGCCCCGGCCGCCGCGCCATGCGAGCGCGCTGAGTGGCGGGCAGGGCTGGGGCAGGCACCAAGGGGCCCGCGAGCGCCGGGGGAGCGCCTCTGGTAGGTATGGGGCGCGGCGGCGGCGGCGGGCCCGGGCTGCAGGGGGCCGAGCCGGGCCGGTGCACCGGTGAAAGGCGGCGGGCAGGGCCAAGGGCTTGAGAAAGGAGGTAGGAAAAGCCGGTGCGGCGGGGTATGGAGGTCGGCTCCGGTGCACCAGCGAGGGCGGCAGGCAGGGTCCGTTGCGAGAAGAGCGGATGAACGGGCCGGCGACGCCCGGTACGATGGGCGAAGGAGTGAGCGGGGCCCGGTGCGCGGCTGGGGGCGGCCGGGCCGGGCGCGGTGACTTGGAAAGAGCTGATGGCTGGGTCAGGCGGGGGCCCGGTACAGGGCTTAGTGCGCTAAGGAGTAGCTGCACAGGGTACCGGGGCTCAGGAGAGGTCAGCAGGGCCCAGTGCACCAGTAGCCATACGCCGGTGGGAGAAGCCCCCGGCTCTCGGTGAGCCCTTCGGAGAGAGGGGAGTGGCTTCCAGGAGCACCAGGAAGGGCGGCGGAACCGGAGCCCTGCCGCGCCTCGGGCCTTCGCTGGCAGCGCTGGGCCTGCCCCGGCCGTAGCCCTTTCCGGCGGAGCTCCTGCGTCCCCAGCCGGGCGTGGGTCGGTGGCTTTTGCCGTGGCTAGTTCCGCGTCCCAGACTTGCTGGACACTCCGGTGCGCTACGTCTGCCAGTGCCTCTGGGCCCTGCTGCCTGCCCCCGACTCGGTGAGCAAGGCTGAGGTCAGGGGTTGTGGGAGGCAATGGCAGGCGAAGCGGCTAAACTCTTCCGTTAAGTTGTAAAAATAGGGAAGAGGAGGGAAGCAATAAAGTTCCAGTTGACGGAGTAGGGCGGTGGCACCGGTGGGACAGGCCGTGCCACCGACCTGTGGTGTGCGAGCTGCAGAGGACTTGTGTGAGCGGGTTTCCGGCAGTTGGGATATGGTCGAGGACTGGCTCTCCTAGGCAGGACCTGAGCCTCGTGGGTAGCCCGTGGCCCGGTGGGTGCTGTCCCTCTGTGTGGGGACAGCCTCTCTTCCCAGGAGTGTCTATGGCACCTCGGCCACAAGCTCTGCTCTGGCCCCGTGCTACAGCACAGCTGCCCATGTGTGTCTGCCGCTCCAGAGCTTATCCCTGTGTTCACCAACTCTGTCTTCTGTGTCACCACCTTACTCAGTCACTCTGCCACCTGCGCCCCTTTCTGTTCTGCTGTTGGCTCCAATTTGACGGGACCCCTGGTCCCCCTGTGTGCAGTGGAGCAGCCCTGCCATGGGGTGATGCACAGGGCAGAGCTCGGGTGGTCAGGTCGGTCCCTGAGGCCAGGAGCCCTGGGAGGAGGAGCGGACGCCAGCCTCAGCGGCTGTCGGAGGGGAGCAGGCTGCGTCTGATGTCACTGCGGTGCATGGTGGGTAATTATGCACGTTGCAATGAAAATAATAAGGCCGGCTCCATAGTGGCGTCTAAAAATACTGCCAGTGCAGAGTGCCTGGCGGGGGCCTTTGTTTGTCACCTTTGGGTGCTTGTTTTGATGGTAGCTGGGCAGAAGGAGCCACACTCTGTGGTGTCGTGCCCCTCAGGTAGTGAGTTTGGTTTGGCAGGTAGACTGCAGTCTCTCTGCACCCTTCCATGCCCCTTTGCTCAGACAGCGGTGGCAGCAGATCCGGGGCAAGTGTCAGTGTGAGAAGTGAGGTAGGAGCCACCTGGATGTGTTTGGGAGGCTTCAGTGTTGCCTCCCCTTGTGCACAGTCCTGTAAGGAGTTGGAGTGGAGTGGTAGGGCTTTGTCTCCACCAAGCCTTGCTTGGGACTGGATGCTCTGGTGTGTAGCTATTCCTGCATCCCAGTGGCCTGCCATGATGTCCTCTGAGAGGTACCAGCATGCTGGCCTGCTCAGTGATGGGTTGCCAGAATTTGTGGCCAGGTGGTGTGGTATGTGTGTCATCAGGGTGGTGTGGTTGAGCAGAGCTTGCTGCAGCCATGACTGCCTCTGGAGCATGTCCTGGCAGTGCTAGGATGGAAACAATGGTATCTTGCTGCTTTCTGGCTGAGCAAAGGCAGGAGGAGGGATGTGTGTCTGGGGTGGAGGGAAGCGGTGCGGTGGGCATTGAATGGTGACTGGGCACTGATCTTTGCTCTGTGGGCAGTGCTGTTTCTGTTATCTGTTCTATTCTCACTGCCTCTGAGGTCCCTCTGTCTGCTGTCAGGAGCCAGGGGCTTCCCACTGCAGAGGATTGAGAGGCTTGCAGGACAGGCCAGAGCCATCTGGAGCCCTGGCTGCTCCAGCCACTGGCCTGACATACTGGCAAGGGGGAGGCTACATGTGGCAGGGCAGCAGCAGAGGACTGAGAAGGGCAGGAAACAGTGAGCCTGTGCACTTGGGTCTCTGTGACACGTCTCTTCCGCTTTGTGCACGGGGATGTCAGAATGGTGGTAGTAGCTGCTCTTGGTTCCCTGGTTGCTGAGGGCCCTGTCTCCAGCCATCAGCTGTGAGAGCTGAGCCTTCACCCTCCTGGCTTTGGAGTGAGTGGATAGATGTCACCCCACCTGCATACTGGCCTGTGTTACCTTTAGTGCAATAGCTGCATTTTTGGGGCCCCATGCTGGGCTCTCTATTCACTGGAGGGGAAGTGTCACCACTGCTTCTGCTACTGCCTGGTGCAAAATCTGACCTCTGAAGCCATGTGTGATGATGACATTCCCTTGAGTGGTGAAACATGCTGGTCCACATGGGTCCGTTTTGGGCAAGGAACAAAGAATGGGGTGAGGAGACTTTGTGAGTCCCCATTGATTTGCTCCGTGGAATCTGCCTGCTGTGTGTTTGTGTCTGCCTGCCTGTTACCAGGGCTCTGTGGGGGGAATTGATCAAGCTGTAAAACTAAGAGCCAGCTAATGAAATAGGGACTATAGATTTTTATTTTAAATGGAAAAGAATTTAGGGGAGATTTAATTATCCCTGGTTTATGGACCTGCTAGAGGAATGAAAAAACAGCCGGCAGGTAAGGCCTGGCCTTCAGCTTGCAGCAGTTGTTCCAGGTGTGTGCAGAGCCAGCGAAGTCCTGCCACCCTGGGACAGCAGCAGGAAGTGAAGCAGGATTGCTCAGAGCAGAACAGGAGAGGGGGAAGTCCTGCTTGTCTTGCCAGGTAGCCCTGCTTCCTTAGTGGGAAGATCTGTTGAAATCACAGCAGGGCTGGCCCTGGGGAGATGGGCTCCCAGCCAGAACAGGGTTTGGTGTAAAAGGCCCTCTTATCCCTGGGCTTTGGTGTCGACTTGTCCTCACACACGCACACCTTGGGAGCCCTGTGCTTACTGGGCTGTCTCCCTCCAGGTGTTGTTTCCCTGGGGCTGTGGGCACTGGACTCCTGCTGAAGCCTATGTACCTGCACAGAGCGTGTGAGGTTTGTAAATGAGAGCTGCAGAGCACTGGGATTTGCTGGGCTTAGCTGTGTGTTGGACACAAGCTGTAATGCTGTCACTACAGCCACTCCTACTGTGTGCATCCACTTCACTGTCACGTGAGGCTGGCCGCGGGGCACAGCTGGGGACGTGGTGGCTGAGCAGCCAGTGGTGAGTGGTGCAGCACTGGTTTTTGGCAGGAAAGTGTAGAGCTTCTGCATGCTTTTTGGTTTTCGTCTCTGAATTGAGGATCTGGTGCATGGTGTTTTCCCACCATCCCCTGGTGAGCTGGAGAAGCATGGTCTGTCACCTGCTCTGTGTAGGTGAATGGTTGGCCAAGGGGTTTGCAGGCATAGCCCCTAGAGTGCCAGTTTGATATATCTAGAATGAAGAAACTGCTGGTGCTTTGGAGCACTCCCAGAGACCCTCTGAAATTGGTGTGGCAGGAACTTGGGAGAGACAGGCCCTGAGCCCTGTGATCATGGAGCTACACAAGGATGTTGCATGGCTCCCTGGGACAGGTCAGTTCTGGAGGGAAGCAGCATGGTTCTGTGCTGTCAGCTCACAAAGTTGCTAGGTGTTGCCAGCCTGCAAACTCTCTGCAGCAGAGCCAGCCCGGAGCATTTATCCTTTCCTTTGCCCTTGCACCTGCAAGTCCTCAGCCTTTCAGGCAGGAGCCATTTCTTGGTGAGCATGAGCAGCCCATGGGCATTTGTGACCAGTACTGGCTGGGTTTTCCGGTGTGGTGTGGTTTGGGAGGGCTCCTAGCTTTACTGCGTGCCTGGCAGAAGAGGTGAGCAATGCCCCCAGCAAGCAGTGCTTGTGACAGGCCTTAAGAATAATATTTTGCAGCTGCAGCCTGGTCCCAGGAGACCTGGCCGCCTTGCTGTCTGTGGAGCTATAGCTGTGGGCTTTCCTTGGCTACACTGGAAAGCAGGATAAGGGATTTTGGCTGAGCTGTGCAGAGTGGAGGACTGACCTGCAATCCAGTGTTTTAGGAGCTGGTTACTCTCTGGTGAGCCAGTGGCACAGTCACCCAGGGCTCCAGCACCTCTTGCTGTCACCTGTGGGAAGGGAGAGCTCACGCTCTGGTCCATCTTCTGCCAAGCCTGGCAGTGCTGAACCACAATCCTCTCCAGCAGGTTGTCTTCTCTCTGCTGTGCTGGTGGGACTCCATGAGTGCATTTCATTTTGAGGAGAGTGTTGTGTCTTAGTTGCTTTTCTCTCCATGCGTGTGCTTTGGGAAAGCGGCGAACAATAAAAATCCACTGGCAAGAGCTGTAGCAGAGGTCAGCCAGCTCTGTGCCCCAGGCTGCTCTGCTGTCACCGCACAGTCGCGCTTCGTGCGGTGCACAAGGGCTGTCAGCTTGGAAGTCATGTTTTTGCTCTTAAAACCATCCCCAGGCACTGGCGTGGGGTTCTCTGAGTGATGTACTCTGGAGGTACTGCAGCAAGCCTCCTTTGCACTTAAAGCAGTGGTCACTGCCTCTTTCGGTGCATCATGTAAGCAGCCTCCTGGCAAATTTTAAATAAAAAAATTTACTAAAGAGCGTAAATGGTTGCTGAAAATCATTATTTTTTTTCTGAGCTCCTTTCTGAAAATGATTGTTGCAGGTCGTTGGTGTTCCTGCAGCCTTCCTAAAATGCAGAACAAAACACCCAACCCAACTTCCTGACTGTCACTAGTGCTGTCAAGAGATGCTTCATTTTGCTAAATACTAATGAAATTGCTCTTTGCCATCTACCAGTTTCTAGATCTGTCTGTATCTTTTCACTGGAGCTGTGACACCAGATGCTGCCACTCTGCCTGGGCCCAGTCACGGAACAGTTGGGAAGGTGTCTGGAGCCCAGCCCCTACTGCCTTTGGTCGCTTGCTTGGCAGACGCTGTTAACACTGTCTGCAGCATGTAGAGTGGACTGAACTTGAGGGATGCTTTTGGAGAGGAGGCAGGTGAGCTGGGGACTCCCAGGGATGTTTTGTGGGAATGGGTACTGAACCTGTGATCCCTGGGCTGGCTCTGGCTAAGGAGAGATTAGCTATGTTTCAGGAAAGATGTCTGAAAGGAGAACTAAAACTTGAAGGGTAGAGGAGTGTGAGGTCCTGAACTGTTGGTGGGTCTGGAAATGCTGCCCACATGGCAGATTTGGGATGGATGTGGTGGTATTTGCTTTTCTTTCCCCACCCATGCAAAACTAAGCTGTGGAACCAGCTGCTGCAGGATGCCAGGTCAGGTAGAGGTGAAACATGGTTCAACATGCTTCTGTCTGGGAGAGAAGATCCTATCCAGGAGGGCAGAGGACACAGCCCATTGCTTGATGTCACTGAGCTTCAGAGATACCAGAACTGGACCCAGCTGCTGCACCAGTAACCTTGTGGTCATGCTGTTGAGGTTGTGCCAGTGTTTCTAGGGCAAACAAAGGAAGGTGGAGATATCTGCAAATTATTTACCCTGTCTTGAGGAAATGAAGGCTTTTGCAAGGTTACTGTATTTGTGAGTCTCTTCACTCTGCTTTGAACTTGCTGGGTGATGCAAATTGTGGTAGATGTCAGGTGCGGTAGCTGTCTTGCTACAGGCTCCAGCTCTCTGGGAGGAAGATGCTGATAGTTCTCCCTCTGCAGTGCAGCTCAGCCTTGCTATTAGACATCAGAGAATCCACGTGGGAGAAATCGACAGGAAACCGGGTGTTATCAGTTCCGCTGCCTGTGCAGCTACTTGCTCCTCATGTCAGCATCCTCCACGTGTGTGTGGCTGGAGGCGTTTGACGGGAGTGCTGTCAGTCCGGGGGTGTGAGTGGGTGGTGTGTGATCACAGCAGAGGCGTCCTGCCTCCACTGCCAGCCAGCTCGGCTCCAGCGGGCTGCACAGAGTGGGGAGGGAGCTCCCTCTGTCTCCCCAGCAGAGGAGCGCCTCATCGTGCAATAGCTGATGATGTTGGGCTGTCCCATGTCCTCTGGTGCTTGTGTTGGGCCTTGGGTAGAGTGGGGACCCTCACTGCAGCCTGGGAGCTTTTGGGTGCTTGGTGATGGTTTCTTCCCACTTGTTTTCTGCGCACTGCGGAGGTGAGAGAAGGATCTGGGGACTTTTCTTCTTCCTCTGTGGACTTGGGGCAGAGGCCAAGGAGAGTGTGGAGAAAAGCTGTTGCCATGCTGTGTGTTGGGGAGAGGACAGGGCAGCACATACTGCTGGTGGGAGATGTGTTCATGCCACTTGAATCACCCCAGCTAATCCTGTGACAGACCTGACCTATATATGGGGCAGGGGAGGCGGCACGTCTGTGGCAGCAGATGGTGTCTTAGAGAGCCTGGGCTTGGGGAGGCTTTGGCTGTGATGGCCCTTGGCTCCCACAAGAGAGGGGATGGGCTGCCCGTCGGCTATAGAGCGGCCAGGTTCAGCCCGAGCAACCCCTGTAGGTAGAGAGCTTTCTAACACTGCTGCTTGGCACAGGGTGTTCTGCTCACCCAGGGTGTCACAGTGCTCAGTGCCTGAACTTGGGGACCCCTTGTCCTGGCCTAGAAGCACAGACCAGTGCTGCTGACTGTGGTTGCGTATCATCAGAGGAGTGTTGCTTGGGCTCTTGACCTGGCTCTCCCAGACAAGCCTCCCAGACCTGGGGAGCATGGTGTTGGTAGCATGTGTGCACAGCAGGCATGGGCTGAGCCACTTCCGCATGCAGCTGGATGTGTGGTGCCTCACAAGAGCTGCCTGGACACAGTCACACAATGTGGCTGGATGTAGCTCTGTCACAGAAACCATGCAGCCTGGCTGGGCAGGGAGCACAAGCAGTGCCTTGCGGTGAGCTGTACTCCATTGATGGCTTATCCCAATGCTGTACTGACAACATTGATAGCTGCTGGTTGTTGGGAAGCTGGTGACACTGGTGTGGTTGGGGAAGTGTCTGCACAGATATCCATCATCTGTGGTTCCTGCCCAAGATCAGACCTTGTCCTGGCAGCATCGGAAAGGTGTGGTGCTGCCTCTACTCAAAAAATAGTGGCAAGCTCAAAGTACAGAGTGATGTTTTCCTTCTCTTCCCTCTAGTTCCCAGCTCTTGAAGCTGGGAGGCTGTAGTGGAGCAGACCTTGAGGGTCATTGTTCAGAGCTTGGCTGACAATTGAGTCCTTCAGCTGGTTCCTAGGGTGCTTGTCTGAGCACGTGGATCTAACTGCATTGTAGATCTGCCCCATAACCTGCTGTGTCACTTATGTGTTCTGTGTATCCCCTACCATGAGGACAGAAACAGCTGGCTGTGGTGCTGTTGACAGCTGTGGCAGCTTGCCCCAATATGTGCCATGTCCCAGGGCATCCTTGAGGCTGGTGTGGTTCTTCCTCTGCACTTGGACTGGGGAAGGGGGAAGAGGTGAGAGCTGATGAGGTAGCTTTTGATGGGGGGCCTGGACGGGGCTTGGTACAGTACTGGGACAAGGGAAAATGGAATCGCACTGCTCATCCCAACGATGAGCCTACCGAATTGTTAAATTGTGGCCACTAATCTGAGGTTTTCTTTAAAAGGGGTGATGATACAAATTAATTAGCTCCCTTTTGGTTGTTAGCACTTTAAAGCCCAGCTGTTCGGGGAGGGCTGGTTTATAGGCATTACATCAGGGCTGCCGGCTGGCTCGCTTACCTACCTGGGAATTTCCAAGTGTGTGTAGTAACCTGAGGAAGTTCGGCATGGATGCAGCATCTGGCTTTTAGTGGAGCTGCTTGACTGGTGTGGAGCGGTGCTGACAATGACACAGCCTCTCGGGGTGCTGGACGAGCCGGTGGCACAGCGTGTAGCTCCTGGCATCAGCCAGGCAAATTCCTCGGCTGACCCACAGATGTGCAGGAAATGCTCCGGAAAGTTCCTGCTCTTTGTTTAATCCACAGGAGAGAGCAGGAAGCTTTTCTAAAGCAAAAGAGGAATTTCTGGTGCCTGGAAATTTGAACTGAGGTGCCCTGGAAGAGCTCTATGTGCCTGGCAGGCTCATGGTGGGGGCGAGGGCTCCATATGCTGAGCAGGAGTGGAGCAGTTTCTTTCTCTCTTCCCGTCCCATGCTGTACGGTGGCAGGAAGCTGAGCTCCTGCCGTCACCTTCCCCCTTGCCCGGGCTTTTCTAGCTACATGCCAGCAGGAGCGTGGTGGCATGGTGCAGGCTGGCTGGGAACGCCCGGTAACACAGTGCTGCCGCTGACCCTATGGCCCACAGGGCTCACGGTGCTGCTGTCCTCGCAGTTCGCTGGCTCGCGGAGCTGCAAGCCCGATGGGATGGTGCCTGGTGGGCTAGCAGCGGTGGTAGTCTGGCAAAGCCGCGGGTGAAGTGCCCATCTCGGCCTGGCCCCGCGGAGCCGTGAATGCCCGTCCCAGCGAGATGAGGCGGCGTGGCCGGTACCGGGGCCTGGCTCCTCGAGGACGGCGAGCCAGACGGTGCCTGATGCGCTCTCCCGCGGTGGCTGTAGGGAGGGTCTCGGTTGGGCCAGGCCGCCCCGAGGCCAGGCACCGTTGCTAGGGGCCTCCTCTCCGTGGAGACCGTTGCTAGGACACCGCCCCCGGGGGGGCCCGCGCTACCCCGCGTGGCGGCCCGGCCCCGCGCCTCCAAGATGGCTGCGGAGCATGACACGCCTGGTCACGTGGGGCGCGCCGCGCTGCCCCNGGGAGGGGGCGGGGGCGCCGCAGCGGCACCGGAGCGGTGGCCCAGGCCATCGGTGCAGGTAAGTGCGGGCGGTGTGGGGGGGCGGGGGGAGGGCGTGAGCGAGGTGGGGGCCGCCCCCTGGACCCCCGGCGACACCTGCCCTGGGCAGCGGCAGCGGCAGCGGGGCCCCGCGGCCGCCTTTGTTATTGCTTTTGTTTGGCGCCGAGCACATGGCCCCGGAGCGGCGGCTCTTAAAGCCACAGCTCCGCGCCCGACCCGCCACCGGCGGAACTCCGCTGCTGCGGCGGGGGACGCCGGCTGCTGGCCGGGCGGTGAACCCGCGGAAGGGGGCTGCAGGCTGGGGTGCCCCACTGGCGTTCTCTAAGGTGGCATGCCCCTTCGAGGTGCTGCACCTATGGGAGTGCTCTGGGATGTGCTGCTTGCCTCGCCGTGTGCCGCCGGACCGGAGACCCCCGAGAGCTGAGCTTGGGCTTGGGTTTATGATCGGCCCGCCGAAGGGACTGTGGCTGGGCCAGCGGTGTTCCATTCTGGAGAGGAGTTGGTCGCGGCAGCGTGGAAACAGCGGGGAAGGGGCTGCGGAGGAGCCCAGGGTGCTAGGACGAGGCCGTTGACGGGTGGCATCGGGGTAGCAGGACTCTCGGGGAGGCAATAGCGGGGCGGGCGTCTCCCCGGCAGCCCCGGAGCTCAGTTCTGCTTGAGCAGATGGCACCGGGCGTGAGCGCTGGCGCGCTGCTAACTTTGTTCTCGGTGGGGCCTGGGAGCCGCCTCGGCCCCCGCCCCAACGAGGGGCTGCCGAGCCCCCTTCTCTCTGGAGCTGCTGTGGCCTCTGCGGGGTCGTGGTGACCCAGCGTTCCAGCTGGCTACCAGCCATGGGTGCGAGGGAGGGAGCCAGGTGTGTCTGCCGGGGACGGGAGGGTGAGTGCCTTGGAGGGGTGTGCCAGCCTCGTGGCCCTCAGCCACCACTGTCTTGGCGAGCAGAGGACATCCTGCTTGTTCGAAAATGGGAGACTTTGCCCTCGGGCTGCTGTCCTGTCGTGCTGGGAGCCTTCGGGGTCCCACGAACCGGCAAGCCCTCCGCTTGCGTTGTCCCTCTGCGGAGGCGCTCCCAGTCCCCAGGGCCATCACTGCAGTGTCTGGTCCCGATGGTGCCAGCCGGGTCATGCAGGGCCTTTACGCCACGTGTGCTCTGAGATGCGGAACTAGAAGCAGCAACACCTTGGAGAGCTGCTGGATTTAAACCTGGACTGCTGCTGCGCCCTAACCCACTGGGCAGAGTAGGAAGGCAAGCCCCTGTCCTTGAGCAGTCTCTTCCCCAGCAGCAGTTGCAGACAGGTTCAGTCCGTAGCTTTTGGATTTTTTTTTTTTTTTCCTTTTACCCCTGAAACAGAGGGTAAAATTTATTTTCAGCTTCTGACATGGAATGGTAGTTGGGGGTGAGATGAAGAAGAGACTTGTGTGTGGCATAGGGCTTGCTCTGGTGACTTACCACTGTGGTTCGTGATACCTGTCACACAGGTATGACATCACAACTCCTTCTTGCTGGGATGAGACACCCCCTGAGCTTTCTTCCTGGGGCTGAGCAGCACTTCCTGGTCTCAGAGTGCCTCTGCCTTGGGCACCAAGGACGTAGGGGTAGGGTTGTAGAAGAAACTGCTCTAGGTGGGCACAGCACCAGCCTGCTGGCAAGTTGGATTTAGGGGCAAATGGGATGGAGTGCCAAGATTGTGGCTGTGGAGGCTGAGGGAGGCTGGCAGAGGGGCCAGTAGGAGGGTGCCTGGGAGAGGCCTTTCTAGCAGAGGTCGACACCAGAAGGCTCTGCCACCATCCATGGTGACCTGGACAAGCTGAAGAGCTGGGCAGAGAGTAACTGTTATGAAGCTTAACAAGGGCAAGTGTAGGTACTGTACCTACAGAGAAATAACCCCATGTTTCAGTACAAGTTGGGGGCTGACCTGCTGCAGAGCAGCTCTGTGAGCAAAGACTGGGAGCCCTAGTGAACAGCAGGATGACCAGGAGCCAGCAATGTGCCCTTGTGGCCAAAAAGGGCACAAGAATGTGTCCTGGGATGCATCTAGAACAGGCAGGCAGGTCAAGGAAGGTTCTGGTCCCCCTCTATTCTGCCCTGGTGAGGCCTCATCTGGAGTATAGTGTCCAGTTTTGGGCTCCCCAGTTCAAAAAGGACAGGAAACTGCTTGAGAGGGTACAGTAAAGGGCAACAATATGACTAGGGCACTAGAACACCTGTCCTGTGAAGAAAGGCTGAGGGACGTGGGGGTTTTTAGCCTAGAGAGGGGAAGACAGAGGGGATCTTGTAAATGCTTATAAATATATAAAGGGTAGGTGTCAGGAGGGTGAAGCCAGTATTTTTTCTGTGGTGCCCAGTGACAGGACAGGGGGTGACAGGCACAAACTTGAACACAGGAGTCTTCACTAAATGTGAAGAGGAGCTTTATGGTGAGGGGGGTAGAGCACTGGAAAAGGCTGTCCAGAGAGGTGGTGTAATTTTCTTCTCTGCCATCATTCAAAGCCCACCTGGATGTCAGATGCATTGCCACAGCCATCCTGTGCAACCTGCTTTAGGTGAAACTGCTCTGGCAGGGGGAGTGGACTAGATGATCTCCAGAGGTCACTTCCAGCCCCTATCATTCTATGGTTCTGTGACTCTTGACATGCATGGAGCCAGGGAAATAGTCTGTTTGGGTCAGGAGACTAGAGCCTGGGGAAGTGCAGCCTCACATGCAGATATCTCCTCTTCAGGGCCAAGCTTTGCTGGGGCTGGGAGCCCAACTGTGTGGTGTGAAGGGGAGCTCTGGCACAGGGACACCAGCCAGGCTGGATGTAGGAGGGCCAGTGGGACTGCATTGCCATTGACCCTGTGTCTGTGATTAGAAACCCCCTGGGCTGTAGTTCAGGCTAGTGAGTAGTCTGGGATGATGTTGCCACCACAGAAGCCTTCACCACTTTTATTTGACAAAAACGAGTGCTTCTCTCATTCTGTGTCCATGTCTTGCATGCAGTGAGGGAACAGCCTTTTCCGAGTCCAGCCCCTGTGCCCAGGGTTGCATCTAATCTAAGGAGGTGGAGTGGATGCAAGTCTAGGTCCTGGATCACCAGGCTGAGCTGTCTGGGGACAGTGGCAGTGGCTCTGGGATGGTTCACAGTCACTGGGGCAAATGGCAGGACTGGGCATAGGAAGGGTAGCCTGGCTTTCACTGTAGAGAAGGGATGGCCAGAAGCCAGGCAGGCTGCAAACTTCCCCTTCTCAGCATAACCATGGGCGCAGCAGCTGCCCTGGCCTTGCTTGATGCCACTCTTCCTTTCCTTCTCCCAAAGCAGCTGGTGGGGAATGGGCTGGAGTGGTGCTGCCTAGGCCTGGGGCTCAGGGAGAATCTGGGACTCTGCAGCCCTGTGCAGCTGCAGAGATTGGGTTGCCATGACCTGCTTTCCTCGCAGGATCCAAGGTGCTGGTGTCTTGCCCTGCCTGGAGCCTGAGGTCCCGTGTGCCCATCTGCTTCCTGACATCACCAATGCGACCATGGGAACTGGCAGTGAATAGGCGGCCACCCTCTGCCCCTTTTAACCAGCATCGTTTCTCGGGGGGACCCTGCAGCAGCCCCGACCACCTCCGGCGAAGGTACAGGGTGCAGGGTGATGTGGAGCCCTGTCGCTCATGGCATGTGGGGACACAAGGCTAGTTCTGTGATCCTGCTGGGTTAAGCCACCAGCTCCCAAGGGGCTTGGGCAGAGATTGTAGCAGGGAAGCATGTTCACCTGGCCCTGGCTGTGGGTCCTTGGGGAGCAGGGGTCCCTTTTGTGCTGAGGACACAGTTGAGGGGAGACATTCAGGGTGAACAGAGGAGCTGATTCTATAGCTCCCCCGACAGATCAAGAGGTTGTCTTGGCAAAGTGTCCTGAGCATCTCGCCCTGGGACCTGGGCTGGCACTGACCTATCTGTGGCCACCCTACAGGGCTGTGCTACCCCTAGCCGAGGGGTCACTCCTGCTCTGTTTCTCTCCTGCGGTTGCCCCGCAGCCCCCCTGCCAGGCGTCAGTGGGGACGACGCGACCGACCTCTGGCAACCCTGCTGGGCCAGGATGAGCCCCAGCTGCACCCTGCCTTCCCCCAGCAGCCGCACATCCCTGTAGATGAGCCCCGTGCCTACGCTCTCCCCAGCACATCACCACGAATGCTTCACCCGGCTACTCACCCACCCCACCAGAACCCATTCATGGTGGATCTGCATGACCAGGTAAGTGCTGCAGCCCCAGCACCCATCCTAGGGCTGTTTTCTGATGGTCTTAAGACATGTTCCTCGGTCCCCTCTGGTTATTTGCTTGCTGATAGGAGCACTCAGCCCTGAGGCTGCCAGTGCTCTTCTCCAAGCACTTTAAACCCTTGGGTCCCCCTGACATACTGGGTGTGCCCAGGGTGTTCTGTGTTCCCAGGGCCTGGAGAGAATCCCTTCATAAGATTGTTCATGTCACAGCTGTCATCACTGCCTATGGCAGCAGTGCTGGGTTGGAGGCTGTGCCAACCTATCTGCAGGGGGCAAAAAGGGGTCCAAAATCCACTTCATCCCTAGACTTCACTTAGCCTCCCTCCTTTGGCCATACTTGTCAAATGGAGGTGCTGGGTGGTTGTGTCCCAGTACCAGTGCTTACCATCCTGGCTGTGCTTTTGGCGTCTTGTCCTCAGGTACACCAGGGACCTGTCCCTCTCTCCTACACGGTTACCACTGTCACGACGCAAGGCTTCCCCATCCACGCTGGCCAGCACATCCCTGGGTGCAGCACCCAGCAGCTCCCAGCATGCTCAGTGATGTTCAGTGGACAGCACTACCCGCTCTGCTGCCTTCCGCCCCCGGTGAGTCATGGTGGGGGACACCCACAATGCATGCCTGGTCATGTGGGTACCCAAGCCCACTGGAGTGCATGTTTCTGGGCGTATTGGTTTTGGAGGGGAGAGGGACATGGGTGCAGCCATGACTACAGTGGATGTTGAACTGTCATTTTTCTCTCTCTACCTCACAGCTGATCCAGGCATGCGCCATGCAACAGCTTCCCGTCTCCTACCAGACATTCCCCCCCATCATCTCCAGCGACCATTACATCCTGCACCCACCTCCACCGCCAGTGCCCCCCCATCAGCCTCCCCATATGGCTCCCCTGGGGCAATTTGTACCTCTCCAAGCCCAGCACCCACGCATGGTAAGTTGGGGTAGGGGTACAGGCTGGGGACATGAAGTGCTCCGTTGTCCCAACAAAGACCACCCTGGGGTCTTGTCCCACAGCTCCCATGGATCTGAGATGAGGGTGGTGGTTGGAATGCCTGGGATGTCTCTGTTCTGCTAGTGTTGGGGATGGGGGTGGTGTAATTTGGGATGATCCTCCCAGCCTAATTGTTTCCCCCCAGCCTCTGCAGAGGATAGATAATGACGTGGACCTGCGAGGGGAGCAGCACCCCATTGCGGGCTTCACGTACCCCCCATCCCACCATGCTCCCACACTGTCCCCCTCCGTGCCACTGCATTACCTCTCCCATGACCCGCTGCACCAAGAATTGCCATTTGGCGTGGTAAGTCCCTGTCTTGTGGTTGTGGAGGGTTGGGGGGATGCCATGTGGCTGGCATGGGTATGAGTGCCCCATCTCTCCCCACAGCCATACCCCCACATGATGCCCCGACGGCTGAACACCCAGCGGTACCGGTTGCAGCAGGCGCTGCCGCCCCCACCTCCCCCTCCGCCGCCCCCCCCATACTACCCGAGCTTCCTGCCCTATTTCCTGTGAGTATACCAGGAGTATACAGTGGGACCTGTGGGTGGGGTAAGGGTGGCAGTGGTGTGGCATTGACACAGGTGGCTCTACCTCCCTTGAGATCTCAGGGTGGAGGTTGAAGTTTGTGGCTCCACGCTGACCACTCCATCCTCACCCCTCAGCTCAATGCTTCCTGTGTCGCCGACGGCTGTGGGGCCCACAATCAGCCTAGACCTGGATGTAGATGATGTGGAGATGGAAAATTATGAGGTCAGCACTGCTTCTCTATGTGGTAGCTTGATGGGGGAGCTGCTGAGGGGTTTAAAGTGGGCTCTGCCTGGTAGGAAGAGCCTGGAGGGGTGCTGTGCCCATACCTATGCCGAGCTGAGCCAGTCTCTTGTCTCTTTCTAGGCATTGCTGAACCTGGCTGAGAGGTTGGGGGAGGCCAAGCCCCGGGGACTCACCAAAGCAGATATCGAGCACCTCCCGTCTTACCGCTTCAATCCTGAGAGCCACCAATCTGAGCAGACCCTGTGAGTAAACCTGAGGCGCAGACACAGGTGGGGGTCCAGGGACCATGGCTGTACAGTGTGGCCGTACTGACAGCTGCCTCTCTCAGGTGTGTCGTGTGCTTCAGCGACTTCGAGGCCCGGCAGCTTCTTCGCGTCCTGCCCTGCAACCACGAGTTCCACGCCAAGTGTGTCGACAAATGGTTAAAGGTACTACCTGTACCTCTGCCTGCTGTGGGGAGTGGGGTAGCTTCTTGGGCTGTTGTAGTCACACAGGGCCATGCAACACAGTATGCGCAGGGAGCAGGGACCAAGCAGCTTACCAGACTGGATTGAGCACTGCCAGGATGTGGCACACTGTCGGGTGCTTACACCTCGTGGTGGTGGGGTAGGGGTGGCCCTGGGGGCAGCCGGTGCTGTAGGCTGCCTGCTCACTTGCCCGTCTCTCGTTGCCTACAGGCGAACCGCACATGCCCCATCTGCCGGGCGGACGCGTCGGAGGTGCAGCGGGAGGCGGACTGAGGCTGGTGGGTGCTGTGCCACGCAATTCGCTAGAGGACGAGGACGCTGGGCCGGGGCGGGGGCCACTGCCCGCTGCTAGGGCCTGACCCTGTGCTTACCCCCCTCCCCAAAGCCTTTCCTCGGATGTGGTGAGCATTGAGCAGTCCGGGCTTCTGGCCAGCCCTCTTCCTCCCTGCCGGGGCACGGACCCGGCCGGACGCCTGCCCGCTGCCCTCCAGGGGCCCCGAATCGTGTTGTGCTGGAGGCGGGAGGTGCGTGGCCGTGCCCCTCCACGCTCCAAAGACGCTGTTGTTGCTCCATCACTTTCCAGGTCTTTGTACTCTGCTAGGGAATTAGTGGTTCTTCCCTATGTCACTTAATTTTTTTTCCCATGGTAGGGTTTTCTCCCCCATTTCCTTTCCTTTTCTGTTGAGTTTTTGGTTCTGTGGCCATTTGACCTAGTGACGCGCAGGCAGCTCCTTCCCTCCGCGTTGCTCATGGAGGACGCAGGGAGGAGTGAGGAGAGGCCACTGTGGGTTTGACGCTGTCAGCATCCTCAGCCGGGGTGCTGGGAGAGCCTCAGGGGCAGCTGGAGGGGGTGGCCGGTGGAGTGCGGCCGAGGTAGGACACCAGCAACCCTCTGGCGTGGCTGGGGCAGGAATGCCTCTGTCCTCGCTCCTTTGTGCAGTCTGGCATGGTCTTTCCTGCCTCGGCTGCTCTGGGGACCCCCACAGGGTTATGGCTGCTTGGGGTCTTTACCTGATGGGAGGATGGTGCTGGCACGGCCCCATGCCCCTCTCCCGTTTCATTCCCCTGTGCCCGGCAAGCACAGCTCCGGGGGCGGGGCCATGTGCAGGCATGAGGCAGCCAGGCCTCTGGGAGGGACCCTACCCCCATCCCCACGGCCATGGGCTTGCGGTGGCTCTGGTGTGCCGCCTGGCCCCCGGTTTACGTTGTTTCTCTGTAAATTAAAGCAGCTCCACGCCCCTGTCCTGCTGGCCGGGCGGTGCGGCACGGTGCCCAGCCAGGAGGCAGTGAGGGGCCGGCTGGGCTGTGGCTGGTGCCCCGGCCCCCGGAGCAGGGGATTTTTATCCATAATCTGGTGGTGTATTTTCAGTGCTACCCCTGGCCCTGCCCTGGCTGCTGCGGGAGGAGCTGTGAACAGCCTCTTCCCCCCCCTCCCCCCACCCGCCGCTGCCATATCCCCGCCCCTGCTCGTGCGGGGCCAGGGGGGTGTGATGAGGGAGAAGCCGCTGCAGTGCACCGCCATGCCGCCCGGCTCCAGCACTCCCGCGTGGCCGTTGTTTTGCATGATTAATTACCGAGGAGGGTGATGGGAGGGGGCGACGGCGGGCGGTGGGGGGCACGGCCGCCCTCCCCTCGCGGCATGCGTGTTGCCGATGCTTGGGAGCCTCCGTGAGCGGACGCCAGCCCTATGTAAATGTTCACAAATATGCATGCATGTCTGACCAGCTTGGAACGTGGTCTTGGCTACGTCTAGCCGGCTGTGGGGTGAGGGGGGTGGGGAGAGGGGTTTTTGTGCTCAGCTGATACTGCCATGCACTGTACTGCACATGTCCGCAACGCCACAGCAGGACCGTGAGACTTTCAGGGCCGTCCCCGCGGGCTTTGCGCCCCTCCGGGCGGGAGGCGGCGGCATTGGAGGGGGAGGGGAGGTGCGCCCGCGGCGGCGGCGTGTGCTAGGGGACGGGGTGGGAAGGGGTCCGCTCCCCGCGGGGCGGGGGGCAGGCGGCGGGGCTGGCCCCCGGCGGCAGCGGCCGTGACCGCTGAGGCTGGGCGTGAGGCGCGATGCCGTACCCGCCAGGTGGGTGGGCGGGCGGGCCAGTACTGCCCGCGCTGCCACGCCATAAGGTCGGAGGGGCGGTGCCAATCACCGAGCTGCCGCGCTTAGGTCCGCTCTCTATTGGCAGATGGCCGTGCATCTCCGCCAATGGGCGGGCCTCGAGCAGCGTGCCGGTGTGCCGGCATCGGTGTCCGTCCAGCCAGTCAGGCGCGGGGGCCAGCCAGCAGTGCGTCGCCATTGGCTGGTTCCTCCTTGCCTCCCTTTCCTCGCCTTTCCGGCGGCCGTCGAGGCTGGAGCCCTGGGCTCGTGTCCCCGGCCCCGCCGCGGTGCGGGCACTGGCACCGCTGGGCTCGGTGTCCCCTGGGCAGGACCCTGGCCCCCCCTCCCCGTCCCTCGCTCAGTGACAGATAACCAAAGNNNAATATATATATATAATTTTTTTTGCTCTGTTACTTGCACATTTTACAGTTACCTCATTTTTCCCATGTATGTATTTGAAAAAAGGCTAATATATAGAAAAAAAAAGGTTCTTAAAGCTCTAAAAGTGTTTGTTTTTTTTCCATTCCATTGGAATCATATTGGTTTTGTAGCATTTAACATAACTAGTATGTTGTATTATATATATGTGTATTATACTGATTGAAATTTTTAACAGATTTGTACTTTTTTTAAAATGAAAGTTGCTAGTTCTGCTTGACCAAGTAGTGCAATCATTATTTTTTTTAATGTTGTGGCTGATTTTGAGAGGGATATTCACTAATAAATGTATGATGTATACCAACATGCTTTTCCCCTGGCTCTTGTCTCAGTGCTGGCAGGTAGAGGCTTCAGGGGTGGGGTGGCCCCTCTGGGCCCCCTGCACGGCTGAGATTCTGGTCTAGGATGGGTCAGTTCCAGGCCCTCCTTGAGGAAGTGGAGGGAGGGCACAGCAGCTAGGGGAGCTGTAGAGACAGGGTGGAAACTAGGGCAAGCTTGTTGCTCCCTTCAAGATGATGAGCCTTGCTGAATCCCATCGTGGGTAGTTCCAACAACATCCAGTAGATAGCTTCCACCTCTCCCCAACAGCTCAACCTTCTCCAGGCTGCACTTGTCCAGCCAGGAAAGAGGTGGCCCCTGTGCTCCATTTGCTGCATGGGAAACCAAAGGACCTCAACAGCCCCAGGCTGGGCATTTCTAGTTGAGCAGAACATACCCATCCACTGTACATGTGACAGAAGGGACCATGCCCTTATTTGGGAAGATGAAATAGCCATGCCAGGCCCTGGAGCTACTAGGAAAGGAGGCTGCCTTGTTACAGTTTGCAGGCTTCAAGGGGCAGGGAAGACTTCCCTGCTCCTTTCTGTCTTTTGTGCAGACAAGCAAGCATGGCTACCTGTCCTGAACAGATGACTGGCACGTAGGGGAGGAGGAATGTGCTCCTACCACTCTCTCCTTTGGGCAGAAGCTGAGATTCCCACTCCACAGCCACAACCAAGCCCTATGGGGAGAACAGAGGCTTACACTCAGCCTGTGTGCCTGTTTTTCCACCTCTACTTGATTCTGGTAGGCTGACCCAGGCCTTAGAGCAAAACAAGGGCTCCATCCCTCCTAGCCATCCTCACCCAAGTGCTCATAGCATAGGCAGCAACCCCAGCATGACATTCCCTGTGGTGTGCAGAGTCACATCTCTTATGCCAGCAGCTGTGCTGGCACAAAATCACCAACTCAAGGCCAGAAGGTGAATATAACCCACAGTGCTGTGAGCCAGAGCAGGTGGGACCCCCTCCCTAGCGCAGCAGGGAGGAGAGGCAGAAAGCATCAGCACAGACATGCTAGAGGCAGAGTTTATTACACTATGCAGGCTAAGAACCCTGGGCAAGACCCCACACAGGTGAGAATTGAACCAGCTCTTTATCAAAAAAGTTAATACTATTGTCAACCCCATTCTCCTTTGGTCATTACAAAGCAAAAGAAATATTAAAATAAAGGTATTTATACACAGAGGGAAGCTGAAGAGATTCTGTCCAGCCCTTCCCTCCCACTCCTCTCTCCCAGCACATTCAGGTGCCTGGTGGTCTTCCAGCTGTCAGGAGCAGCAGAGTATCAAATCTTCACAAGATGTCAGGTTGTTGGGGTTTTATTATTATTGTCATCAATAAAAGCAATAGTTACCAAGAGCTGCCATTCCTGTTCCTCCCCAGGGAGGGTGGAGGGGCAACACCAGCTCCCCTTCCTCTCTGCCCTCCAAGTGCAGGGGATGGCCATGTACATGGGCTTGTGAAGACGCTTCCTCTTGCCAGTGCGCACACACACAGCACAGCTGGCACAGGTGGTGTGGTCTCTGATCCCTCACTTGTACGCAGTCTTTTAAAAAAAATATTGTATTATAATAATAATATGAATTTCTCTTTCCATTTTTGCGTCTTCTGGGAAAGTGTCAATCGTCCGTGAGGTCCTGCACAAAGAGGACTTCCGTGTGGCTGAGTCCAGCCTCTTGCAGCGTGGGTGGGTTGGGCCACTCCTCTGTAGGGAGACAGGGCAGGACACGGCGAGGGAAGTTGGCCTCAATCTGGAACTTTTCAGGGCTTTCTTTCAAGGAGAACAAGAAGTCGTGGATCACCTGGGAAAGAAGTACAGAAATAACTGCCAGCTGGGGGAGCAGTCACACAGCCAGACTGCATCCCTGGCATCTCACAGGGGGCAGTTACCAAATTTGCACCACCACTGCACAGTAGACACAGGACAGCCATTTTCTTAGCATGTATGAAACAGGACTTGTAACAGAGTACCTGGGGAGTCCTGAAACTTTCTGGATCTTCCTACATCATTATTTCATAGGCAGCAACAAGAGTCTCACTTTTACAGAAGAGGGGAAAAAAAGTTTCTTCTATTATTAACTCTCTCTTCTAAACTGGTGGGTCCAGGTCCCATGACACCCTCCTTACCCAGAACAACTGCCTGCTGAGGCTCTCAGCAGAGGTCACCATTTCACAAAGTCCCATGGAGTCAAATCTTTGCTGAGCCACCTAACCCTCCTCTGCTCTGGGAAGTTCACCAGTTCTGCCCCAAGCTCACCGTCAGTGACTGTGTAAAGTGGAATCGCCGCTCCACTCTGGAATCGTTAGGCAGCTTGAACACGATCTTGACACTCTCGGGGTCATCAGGATGTGGCTCAGGAGGAAGGCATTCAGACTTCCGCTCCTTTTCCTCCTGCAGTGTCTGCAAAGTAAGTAGGGAGCAGGAGCAAGGGGCATGCACCAAACTGACTGCTGCTTGTCCCTTGCAGCACAGGCACTCCAGGAGGCTCAGAGGACACTCAAGTCCCAAGCAAGACAAGCAGCTCCAACATGACAGAAAAGTCCTGCTGCAGGCACTGCTCCTGCACAGCACAAGCATTCCACAGGGCACAGCAGTCACTGCAACAGGCAGTTTGCTCTTACCTGTCGCCGCCTCTCCTCTGCTAGCTTTTGCTGCTGCACTTCCTCCTCCTTCTTCTTCTTCCTTTCCCGTTCCTCTTTCTTCTTGCGCTCCTTTTCCTGGTCCGCACGTAAGGATGCCAGATACGCTTCATCTTGCTGCTGTCGCAGAACCTGGGTTTGGTTCCTCTCTTCCCTGCAAAGATAAGAAGGGAGCAGTCAAGGCTCACAGGCCCTACAGTAAAGGCACAGTGGCCCAGTGGAAGAGCTGAGAGCACCACTTTGAATTTGTAGGAGCAGACACATCTGGGTTACACCATGAGCTCCTAAAAGGCAAGCTGAGTCTCCACAGTCCCTGGCACTCAGACTGTTTCCCAAGGCTGGGTGGAAATCAGCTGAACACAGAAGACTTCTCACCCACTGCAGCTTGACAGGGTGGACAGATAGCACTTAAGCAGTGCCCAGGATTTCTGCCTCATACTTGAGACTCTTCAAGGTTTTATCTCCTTCAGACACTTCCTAACACATGTCAGAAAACAAAGATATCAAAATGTGTTACAGGGTCCCTCTCAGAAACTATGGGAAAGAGCTGGAGGGACAACAGAAGACCAAAAAGTATCATCCTAGTTCAGACAGCCCACGAATCTCTATTGAATTACCAAGGACTGGAGCTTGTGCTGGTGAGGCACCACCAGAAATGCACTCAGAATTCAGCCAACAGCCCTCATTCATGGACTGCCTGCAATGCCTCTGCTCCCACTTGTCTGCCATTGCCTACTATCCAGCCTTTACCTTCAAATCTCCAGCATGCTAAGGCTGTGCTCCAACTGCAGAGAACAGTAGAGCACTCACACCCTTCCAGTAGTGGGCCTGTGTGGGCAACACATCCAGATCTCTAGCTATAAGGTGGCCTGAATTTACACACCAATGATCCCATGGGAAAAGGAAATCCCAGCCCATGGGCTGTGTTACAGAACAGGAGATGCTGAGCTATCTGCTTAAAAATGGTGTATGGAGGAAGGAAGAGGGCAAAGCAGAGCTTGCTTCCAAAGGTCTGCACTGCTGGAGCTCAGGTCCTGTCATACCTTTCCAGGCGTTCAGACACCAGGTATGTCTGGTTGGCATCCATGATGAACATCAGTTGATTAATGAGGTCATCAGCCTGGATGAGGCCTTCTAGCCGCCCAACTACCGTCATTCGGCGGTCCTTCAGCATAATCACAGCCAGAAACGGGTATGTGTTCTCTCGCAGAGCCTGGGAGACTGGGAAACAGGCATGAACATTACCATACTTGCCCCATCCAGAAGGGTCAGCAAGGGCTACAGCACAAATGCTTTCCATCACCCACAGCGTAGGAAAGCAGCTTTCACAGCCACTCTCTTCCGAGGCAGAAAACACCTCAGGCTCCATTTTCTTAACTAAATCCTATAAATTAGCAAAGGGAGGAAATGGCTTGGAGTATAGAGACTGGGGGGGGGGGGGCGGGAAGTGCCTTCAAGAAACCAAAATTGTCCTTTAATTCAAGCAGGAAGTAAATAGTTCTAAACTTCCCTTCAGAATGGGACAAAGCGCCCTGGGTTTAACTGCAGGAAGAGAAACACAAGTTAAGCACAGAAAAACACTTGCTAAGATGATTAACAGTGGCTGGACGCTAGAAGGCACTGTCATGGGGGAGATGGAAGAGTGTCTATCCAAAATCAGCTTATTTCTGTCAGAGGCAGGCTCTGTCTTAAGGGAGGGAATGAAGCAGATCAGGGCCTTTTTAAGTCACCATTCACTTGCGGCTGCTGACCACCTCCTTAAGACACGCACGGCCCATCACACAAAATGGAGCACTCATTACCGGCAGAGGCCTCCAAACTAAAGCAGAGCACCCTGTGGAATTAATGAAATGCCACAATTCTTTCCAGCTCTGCTTTCTGGGCTGTGACTCCAAAGCACTGCAGCACTGAAACAGTAAGTAAAAGAATGTCTCCTTAGAAAGGCATTCTTTCAAGCTGTTGACAGCTGGGAGTTGAACAATGAAGCCAATAATGACCCTGAACTCCTATCCTCTCATGCCATGAAACAGGAAGCATCTGAAGCGACACAGGAACTTTGGTAACAGGCTCCATTTGCAGAAAAACCCTACCAAAATGCTGTCAGGCCCAGTATCAACAGCTCTGCAAAGAACTGTACTCAGAAGGACCTCACTGTGGACTTTTAAGGAGACAGAGACTGGGTGTAGAGTAAAGGTGACTGTCTCAGAAAGGGAAAGAATGCACCTAACAAGTTACTCCTAGCCTCAGGCATAATACAAGCCAGTGTTAAGGACACAGCTAGTTACTTGTTGCTGCACTCAGTTTAATCCTTGCACACACCCAACTCCCATTAACAAGGCAGTGAAAAAAATCTCAATGCCCACAGCAAAGAGCACACAACCAGAACTGCCTGAAAACACAAGGATCAGTGGAGGTTATGAGTAGGAGGTATTTCCCTGTGTCCTGGTTCTGTCTGGGACAGAGCTAGTTTTTTTTCTTTGTAGCTGGTGCAGTGCTGTGTTTTGGATTTAGTGTGAGAATAATACTGATAGCAGACTGATGTTTTAGTTGTTGCTAAGTAGTGCTTATCCTAAGTTAAGGATTTTTCAGTTTCCTATGTTCTGCCAACAAGCAGGTGCACAAGGTAGGGCACATGGCCAAGACAGCTGACCCCAACTAGCCTCAGAACGTCCTGCTCAGTGTATGGGGGGAGCTGGCTGGGAGCAGATTGCTGCTTGGTCAGCGCATGCTGAGCAATTGCATTGTGCACCACTTAGTCTTTTGTTTCTCTCTCTTTTTTTGTTGTAATTCCTTCTCATTCCTATTATTATAGTAACAAAAATATAATAAAAATATATTTTATTTATTAAACTGTTCTTATCTGAACCCATGAGGTGGCTGTTTTGTTGTTGTTGGTAGTTTTTCTCTTGATTCTCCTTCCCATCCCAGTGAGAGGGTGGAGGAGTGAGTGAGCAGCTGTGTAGTGCTTTGTTTCTGGCTGAAGTTAAACCACAACACCCTGGCATCCAGACAGGCCCTCTGAGATAATCACGTGGACACCAACACACATTTCCCCATGCAATCCTGAAATCTTTCTGCTTGCACAAAAACCCAACAGTATGTTTCAGGCAAGAATTTCTCAAAGAGCATTTGGCCTGTTCCCCAGGAGAGACACACTCACCTCTGTATCCCTCTGGTTTATTGGTTGAGCAAGCCCAGAAGAGCATCCTATTGTTTATGAGGGTGATCACCTCAGGTACACACAGTGTGTTGCTAGGAAATGAGAAGAGATTGTGTGAATGAAACTGCATTGGAAGTGTGAAGATAACTGTGTGGAAAACTCTCCTACCTACCGGCAGAATTCATCTGTGTCTTGATGGTCATCTCCATGAAGATAAACCAACAGGAAGCGCAGCTCCCGCTTGGCATCGTTCAGTGCCTTGGCATAAGAGCAGGGGAGGTAAAGTTACAGGGGGTCTATGCAAGAGACTTGCGTGACACAGCTCAGCAACATTTACATGGGCCCTTACTCTGCCATGACTGGGGTTCTAATGAAGCAGTAGTGGAAGATGAATCTGTCAGACCTTCTGACTAAACCCACATTTAAGGGGTCTGCAGTGGTGTTCTTCCACACGCCTTTCAGTATATGGCTTTGGAGAACACTGAACGTGGAGCAAAGCCAGACTTGGCTGGCAGTGAAGAGCCCTCCTCCACCCTCAGACTCGCACCAGCTGAAGCTGGGCTTTGCACTCTACCCTTTACAGGGGACAATCTTCAGACTATATAGAATGAAACCATTACTAAAAAAGGTAACTCAGTAATGCTCCAGGCCTCAACAAGACAAAACCAAAAAAACAACATCATGAAACTTTTTTGCATCTCCAGTCTCTGGATTCCACCGACCTGAAAGCATTTCTTAACAAGACCACAGGGTAAGTGCACAATAGACTCCCTGTTTCACTGCTACTCAGTTCTGGTAGCTTAACCATTCTGTGGTTATTTAAGTTTGGATTCCAGGTAAGACTGAGGGGCCTAAAAGAGCTGTGGAGGCAGGGAGCTCCATTGCTCTGCAGCGTGGAGCCGACACAGGTTCCACATTCTTCTCTGGCATTCGGAAAGCAGTGCTGATCCAAATGTCTGCTGGGGTGCACTGCAGAAGAGACTGCTGCTGGCCACGCTAACAGAAGCTGCAGAGGCAGTACCCATTGGGATGTCCCTCTTTTACAGAGAGCCACTAGCCCACATCTGACATATGGAACTCTCTCATCCCATCATTTCTTCAGGGCCTCCCTCTCAGTTTTGAGGTCACACACCAAATTCTGGAGTTGCATTCTAATAGAAGCTCAGGCAATCAGTCCCAATCTGGGGAGCAGAAGGACAGACTCTGGCATACCACATCAGTTTATAAAAACAAAGGCAGGACTACAAAGAATAGCTGTTGGCTACAGAGCCATACAGACAGCTGAGGAACAGTCAGAGCAGCTTTGCAGGCTTGGCATATCATCAAGCCTGGCAGACACTGGTTTTCCAATCCACTTGTTAGCTAGTTCTCCATTACCCTGTTACAGTTTGGGGACAAACACTGGGCTTGTAGACAAAAAAGTGAATTTTGCCATGTAGGCCCTGATACCATGTGGCAAAGCCCCCACTCTCCATCTCCCCAAGATCACCAATATGTGACACTGACCTGGCTGTAAGTTCCCTGGTAGAAGACAGGGTGTATCCTCCCATACTTTTCCTCAAACATATGAATAAATGAAATAATGTCACCCACTGGGTCAGTGACCCGACTACGAGGATCAGGGCGTATAAAACGCAGAGCAAACCTAGGAAGGAAGCAAAGGACACCAGAAATTCAGCTTGCTGACTCTTTCAAGAACATGTTTTCTTTTCCAGTCAGTGGTAGTCTTAAGAAGGAAAATGAAGTAACAGCTGAGACACTTGAAAATTTACAGTCACAACCTAAACTGCCGCCTGCTCCTAACTTGTACCATTGCTACAACAACTCCCCAGTTAAATAGTATCTCATGGATCAGCAAGTATCTGAATTCTCTGTGATTAGCAGGTTTGGTTTCCTCCGAAGCATCAAACTATGCAGTTTTGAATTTAGTCAAAGACAGGCTGTTAAAAGCCATGCAGTTTTGTCCAGATAACTCTGGAAAGAGCCTTTCTGCTAATCTAAGCCTAACAACTCTGAAGTGCAAAGAGCTGCAGAAAGGGAATGCTGCAGTAAGAATCCAAGGAAGACCAAAGAAAAGGTCATTCCTCTGAAAAAGCTTAACTACAAACTATCAACGTTGTTTAGTTCTGATGTGCAGAAGTTACACTAACACTGGAAATGGTTTTAAGGGGAAAAAAGTCCTACAGCAGGGGAAACTGAAGAAAATGCAGATGGCAGGGACTGCTGGATATTCACCACCTTTAAACAGTCCCTTTTCTCTCTGTCAGTGTTCTAAGGAGGCAAAATGAACTAGCCTTTTGGGGCAGTAACAGAAGAGACACCACTGCCAAAAAAGCAGAAGTGTTTTGCTAAGTAACATACAGGGATTAGGACAGGTTAACCTTCAGCCCAATGGGACTTTGATTTTGGTTGAGCTTTTTGCTCAAGAACATTGGACAGTCTGACATTGTCTTGCATCCCTCTTTGTGTAGCACTCAAACTGTAAAGCTGCCATGAAGTTAGAACTCTGAAGTCAGAACTGTTTCATTTGCAGAGCTACAAGACGCTCTTTTTCTCTGCAATAAGATTTATTTCTCACCAAACAGTGTAAGAATTTTACAAGGCTACAGAAAAAAACCAGCAAATAAATGGAAGGTCTTTGTTAGATATAAAGATCCAAATGACAGAGGTACAGCCAAATCTCAGCTAGAGTGTGCCTTGATGCAGACAGTGCATGAGTCAGCACAAAATGGTACTTACCTAAATATATCAAGTAATGTGTAATAGGTAAATCGGAATGGAAGCATTATAAAGTAGTAACCCCATCCTAACAGGCCCTGCAATTACAAAACAAACAATTAGGCCAGCCTCCATCCAGGAAGAGGTCTACTAAAGCAAAGTGTCCATCAAGCACAGAGCATACATGGGATTATCAGTGCTCTAGTCCCTGCAAAAAAGCTCAGCAACATTCCATGGCTTCGGACACATCAAGTTTAAGCGACTAACAAGTTTAAGTGATTAACATTCAGCCTGAAAACTGGGATCACTAACTGTTCAAGCAGCAATGCTTTTTGCTGTGTGCTAATTTTGCTAACTACAGACATCACCAAGTTTAAAGGTCTCACACAACTTTACTTGTGAAGTGTTAATACAGTTAACTGATTCTGTATCAAGTTAATAGACATTTTAGGAGAACTCTAAAAGGGAAACTAGAGAGGGCACAGTCCTTTGTCCAAACTGATCAAAAAAGCTTCACTACACCAGAGCACAACATTTTATGAGAAAGGTCATCTCATACTGTGAATCACACCATGGAGAAAATATCCGCGATAGTAGTAGAGGCTGAAGAAATAGCTCTACATTTTGTTTTCAGAAGATAAAAATGTTTAGAAGGGAGGTAAACAGCATACAAAGAAAACAATTCATTTTCTTGCTTGCAGGTTCTGTTTTTTACAGAGTTACCCAAAGAGCAGGACAAAATCCTTTGTAAGATAACTTGCCCTTGGCTGTGGCCTTGAGACAACGTAGCTGTAGATCCTGTGGTCAGCTGTATTGACCTGCAATGGCCGTGATGGAGGAGGATTAAAGACACTTGGGACACCCTCTTGCTCATTCAGTCGGTCCTGTACTGCTGCCTTTGACACAATAGCAAAGAGAAGTTACAAACATGTAAGAAGGGCAGAAAATAGATTTTTTTTAAAAAATATTTTGGACACTAACATTAGATATTATTTGTCCACAGCCCCAGAGCACTAGATGAGCACAAGTCATTTCAAGCTGTAACCATCAATAACCTTCTGACTGGAGAGCCTTCTCCACAGCACCCTGCATGCACCACTACAGGAAGCTACACTGTGCCAAGTGACTGTTCACAGCCCTAACAACTCTGCTGGGTACTTCTGAAACTCCAGATCTATGAAGGTAATTTAATAAAGAGCTAGTAGTGTAAATTCAGGGTTTGACACATTAAATTTGTAGGGCCTCTCCTCCCCCCAGAGTACTCTGTTTAATCCAGGTACTTGGAAATTGCTACAAATCTTATTTGCAGTGGTACCTCTATGTTCCAGTTGTGCTGTTCCAGCGTGTGACGGCATTGGTCCATGGACTCTATACCGGTCAAGTCCTAAGGAAGGAGAATAAAAGCAGATGAGTGCTGGGGCAGTGCTGTATTTTCACTGTTCTTTGCAACAGGCAGGAGCTACCACAACACATTACCACAACACTCTTTCTTAGTGCTCTGCTCTTGGTCTAAAAGCACAGCAATATGAGCCAACCCAAATCCATAAACAGAGAGAAGCCTCAAACAGGCTTTTGCCCTCTCCCGGCATGAGCCAACTCCCAGCAGTGTTCAAGTCGTTACAACTGCACTCAACCCAGTCAAGAATCTAACATAAAACTGTCCACAAGTTCCACTCTGGAAGGATATGCCAGGCCTAAGTCCTCAAATGTTGCCTCAAAACATCAACTTAGAGCGGCAAATAATTTTTGAAAACCTAAGACCACCATTGCTTCACTCATCACAAGTATAAAGAGAAAACTAAACCCACAGAGAGGCACTAGCGAAGGTAGTGTTTTCTAGCATCACAGGGGATTCTATAGTAAGCAAAGAGAAAAACAAACAAACAAAAAAGTCTAGTCCAGCAGATAGGACCTGAAACAGCAAACATAGTCCAAACACACTGGCAGACCTCAAAGCCACTGGGCTCTCACATCAGTGTTTGGGAAGGCTTATTTTAACTCCAGGCCAACTAGAACTTCTGCACAAGAGATCAAACAACAGTGTTTGTTTTTACAGCATGTCACGTCAGCACCTCTAGAACACAGACAAATCTTTGCTGAAGTGAACATCGCCGTCACTGTGCCACAGAAACATCCCTCCCCACAGCACTTGCTGCAAGTTGTTTCAACAGACGTTTTGGGATTGTAATCTGCTCCCACCAGCAGAGCTGAAGCACCTCCCCGGGAAAGCATAAAGCCACCAATGTGCTGCCACCACCCATTTAACAGCCCTTTGAATTGGTCAGTGAAAGATCATTACCGGTGACACCTTTAACAGTGCTGGCAATTTTGAACAAAGCTACTGTAATTTTAAAATTAAAATGTGTAAAAATTGTATTTTTTAATAACTGGTCCCCAGAAAACCAAGAAAACAGCTATACCTTCAGAAACAAATAGCTTGCATACAAGACAGCAAAAGCAATGACAATAATGATCACGAGCAGTGTAACAAATTCAGCATAATGTGCTGCTGATATAAGGACAGCTGAAATATGACAATTTCTCCAGCAAGGTTATTATTGACAAGAAAACTCCACAGATTTTCGATGCTTCATGCCCTCACCTTGTGGTGACAGGCTATAAAGCTCCTGTGCCTGCCAGTCCCACACACTCATCTCTGCAGCACCTGAGATCATCTCAGCCACGGAAGAGTTTGGCAAGGCCAGGGAACTCTGGTTCCCGAGTCTGTTATACATCAGAGGGTACCTTTTCTGAAAGGGGCAGCTGGTGATTGTGAACACTGAGCAGTGACTTGATAGAAATCTTTGTGTGTGGTTTCTACTACACCTTGTTGGCTATCCTACTTAACTCTACTTATCCTCCCAATTTCTTCCTTAATTTAAAAGCTCATGAGGCAGTCTTAACAAGATATAATTTCAGAATGCACTGTATTTTTTTTTACTGGAGAAAGGCGGTGCATCTATTCCTTTCCCTGCCCCCGTTCAAACATTCCGCATGCTATTTCCACACGACTCAGGCTGTGGACAAATGCCCTATTCAATCTCTGGGTTCAAACTTCTGAGCATTACTTTGCTTTTTTATCATGAAGTCTCCACAGATCTCTACCTTTTTCTCAATTTACTGTCCAGAAATCACTGTTTCATTCTGCCCCAGACTGTTCAAAGTGTTGATGACACTAAGCAATTGGAGTTGCTCAGGGGGAAAAAAAAAAAAAAAAAAGAGCACTTGAAGTCACTGCCTAGTGGTGTATAAATATTTATTACAAAGTAAGTGCAGCAAGCCTTGCAAGGGAGCACTACAGAATGGAATTTCATAGAAGAAATTAAGCTCTCTGAACTCAGCTGCTGCCATCAGAATATCTTTATCACTCAAACTAAAACACTAAATTGTGAAGCTATCTTTCTTTAAAGAAGTGCTTCACTCAGTAAAATTTATGTCTTGTATTCCAATGTTTTTACCTCCAAACTCCTACAGAAGGCACTTCATAGTCCTTTCAGGAGGACATCTCAAAAGGCACCTGCTATTTACTCCGCGAGTTGATTTTATAGTTCAGTCACAATGTGTGTACTTCGAAGCCTTGAAAGTCTGATCACCATTTCTTAACACTCTAGAAATTTTGCTGGTGTTTGCAAAATTTACAGGATTCACAAACTCATTCAACACTTCTGTCTTTAAAATGTCTGGATTATAGCTCAGCACTAACAAGGCTTGAAAGTGAACATCCCTTCTTTTTTAAAATAAGCAAAATGCTTTAGCAGTTTTAGGTCAGAAAGCAGTGCCAGAGTAGCAGCATGCAGAACTATCAACGAGCCTTTAATGAGCACTGCAGAATTTGCAAAACCTACTGAGCCCCACAGAGACAGACCACATGCCAGATAAGCTCACCCCTTCCTGGCCACTGTTACAGCAACAGGCTCACTGCTGATCAGATCTGTCTTCTACAAGGGCACCTCTCCATGGAGGTGAAGCTACTTTTTTCTTAACACATTTGCTCTCAACATGAAGCAGAAGTAACAAAACCATCCCAGCAGCATCATGTCTACTGCTCCCATCACTCTTCTGATCAACGGAGCTCCACAATTAAACATTACCAGAAAAATTACTGTCTAAAAGCAGCTTTTAAAACTGAACACTTGAGTGTTACTTTGACATGCTCCATAAGGCAGACACACTACAGTTCCAGGCTGTTCTGGAAGACACATTTGCCTTCAGAACAACCTGCACAAAATGTAAGGAACTGCAGGAAGAACTGCAGTTCAACCGTTGGTTCTGACAACGTTTGGTGGTGAGCACCGATACTGTTCAGCAGCACTCCCAACGACCATTTCTATTGTTATCTCAGTAGCTTCTACAGTCCCTGCCTCACTTTACTCACAGAAGCGGACTAGTGACAGCACATTATTTAACCACACCAGTTTTGGTAAATCCCATGGCTAGATGCAAACTACATTATTCACAGGCAGACAAGCAAACATGTTCTTCATATCCTAACAGCAAAGAAAACAAACAGCATCTTCAAAACTGTCACTAACTACTAGTTTCCTACTCCCTATAGTCTGTCATCATCTGCCTCAAAGAGCAGGTATCTTACAGAAGCACAGTAAGTAAAAAAGTAAAAAGGTATGTGTAAGTAGTTAAAAATCTATCCCATTAAACTAGTGCTCTCACACCTTCAAATAAACATAGATCCAATCTCAAGACAGCAGATAAAGCATTTAGAAAACAAAATATTAAATACCACAAATGCCAGAAAAGTTTCAATACTGCCTTCTCAAACACCACTCAAAGCAGAGTGCTATCCTAAAACATACTGAAGCTGCTGCTGGATATAATTATTTACATCTCTCACCTTTGTGACTGCTTAGAACACTAAAATCTTCTCAATGCTGAAGTAGAGGAAGCTGCAATTCCACGCTTCAAAAGCAGAAGGAACACCTGAGTGGACAAAGGTTGCAAACTGGGCTTTACAAAACCATCCCCTCTGCAGATACACTCCTATACTGAAACACAGCACGAGAGATGCAAATCCACAGGGCTAACTGGCACTGCTCTTAATTCCCAACCCACTGCCAGATTCCAGAGAATTACGTTTCCAAGGGTGAAGAACACCTGACTTCGAGCCAAAAAAAGAAAGCCTTTACTGAGAGTTTCTCTGCATATTACAACAAATGCCTCTGTGAGGGTTTTGATCAATATGCAATACATCGAGCAGAAAAGATGCCTGGAGATTCTTGCTTGCTCCTTCCTCTCTAAATTAGAGATGGTTTCAGTTCTGAGCATTTTGTTTTCCCCAGTGGAAATCAGAGATGGTATCATGAGTGCTAACTTTTTCCTTTGCCAATAACACTCCATTACTTTGCATTAGCATATAACAACATGAGACATCAGCCCAAGTGCAATGGGCACAGATCAATAACAAGATCCTACCAAAGCTTCTCTGCCATTTCTTCCCTCTCCCAAATGGAACTGTTATCTCCACAGCTTTCTTAAGCTGTTCACATCACAGATGTCAAGACAGACAAGTCTTGATAGATAAAATATTTAATGCTTTTATTCCTTTACATTAGCCAATGCTTCAGCAGTAAATGGGAGACTGAATAAATGCAAAAGTGCTTTGTTGCTTTTACTCTAAGTTTATCCCAATTATCTCTTCATAGTAGTAATTTTGTTTCTTCACTCCATTAACCTGCTATAGCAGAGTGGCAGTTAACCGCCCTATTTCAGTCCTGTCCCTAGGAAAAAAGCTGCTACTTGCACCACTCTACCAGCAGAGCTGTTTGTATGAGCACTTCCAAAACACATCAGTGGAATCAATGCAAAACACATATTGAAACTGTAACCCTGACAGCTTGGGCCACAAACAGGACAGCAGGCATTCACTTTTCTACCTTGGCGGGCACACTTTGCAGCAGCAGGATAAACAGTGTGAGGCAAAAGCATCTTCACCCAGAACAGCTGGTTGTTGAGTGAGTGGCAGTCGATAGCTCTTGGCTCAATTCTTCCTTCTGTCTCTGATTTAACTGCAACACTACTGAAGGCCTTCTGCTACTGCTTACCTAATCTTTTTCATCCCCACTCTCTTCTCTCCTAGTTCATTTTATTGCTTTACTCATTCATAGAAGCACAGAATGGTTTGTAAAGGATCTTAAAGATCATCTAGTTCCAATCTGCACCTTCCACTAAACCAGGTTGCTCAAAGCCATACAGCCTAGCCTTGAACACTTCCAGGAATGGGCCATCTACAACTCTGGGCAACCTATTCCAGTGCTGCACCGCCCTCAGGAAGAATTTCTTCCTAAGGTCTAATCTAAATCTACCCTCTTTCAGACTGAAACCACTGGCATGTTGTTTTCTGTTGAAGTGCAACATTCTGCTACAAATTACTTATGATGGTGCATCACAACAGAAGTGTAGTCACCTTTGAAAACACTTCAGTGTTTCCTGCCAAGATACCAGAAATCCCTGAAAGGTCTACTAGCAAGCTGTAGTAGTGTTTTGCACAACAGCAACAGGCAAATGATCTTAGTGAGATTTAGATACTCAAACAGCAAATCTAGCAAAGCCCAGCTAAACAAAACAAGAAAAAAAAAAGTATCTAGGTGGAGCAATTTATCTCAAAGAAACAAGCAGGACTACACACTTGAGTCTCTTTCAACCAAGTGTGAGGTACCAAAGGAGAAGGAACAGTGAAGTCTGTCATTAGCACAGCCCTGGTAAAAAGCTAAGAGGTGACGGAAAAATAAAGACCCTGGTATCAAAGCATTCTGGACTACAGTTTTCATATCAAGCTCTGGACAGCAGCTGTCTTCTAACTGAAAAATTTCTCCCCCTTATAATCTAAGGAGCATTTTCCTCCAGAGTTCAAAAGGAAGCTGGACTAAAACATGAATCTTTTATTCTGGCTCCTGCTCTCTCTCCTCCAGCCCCCAGCCTGCTGACCGTGGCAACATCAGATAGTATTGGGAAACAGGATTCTTTAGTTTCACAGCTGCCCACAGGGTTTTGAAAATAGCAACAGGGACACTGCTAAGTGCAGCTGGTCCTATCTGTCCAGATTCAGTAGATTAATACATACTACAGTATCTTAACAGCAAGAAAATGGTAGCTGTAGGACAGCTTTTGCACACATACGCCTGTGTGAAGTGTAAGACAATGGTTTAAACCTCATACATTTAACGGGGAAATGGTAGCGTCGGGAAAGCAACTGTTAACACTGCTCTGTCTCCTTTGTCTTTAAGTTAAGATTGTAGTGATGAGTTAAGAGTGGATGTCTGATAAAAAGTCTCTTCATATCTACAGTCACGGAAAACCACTGTAGTTACTTCAGGAGGCTGTTGAATCCCCCTTGGCTCTGAGGTAAAGGCTTGACAAGTCTCTGGAACGATAAGGAATACATGCACTTATCTCACTATGGAAGGCAGGGCTGGGGGGGGGGATGTCTCTGAAGTCCCTTTAAGCCCTATCATTCTACAGGTAAGTCACCCAGAAAAACGCTAAGCACAATCTTTAAAAAGACAATAAAAATCAGACAAAACACGCTTGAAAGCAAATACTGTATTTGTAAAAGAACTTTGCAATCCAAGGGACACCACACGATGTCCTACAAGTCGGAAACAAACCCAAGATACCTTTAGATAATTTTCATTGACCAGCATCTTTAATTACTTCTCACTGAACAACACGAAGTATTTCAGCTCCACAGCACATCTGCAGGTTGTTTATTTTTAAATTATTCAGCTGCTGTACGGCCCCAAGGCCTTAGCAAACCAAAGGTTTAGTGACCCAGCCTATATCACGCAGTAGGCATTGAGATTAGATCATTACAATCCCCAATGGCCTCCCCTCGAATAGGCATTACCAAATCGTGTGGGTTATAAAAAACTTTTTGAGAAACCGCATTCCAAAGAAACCCACTGGGCAACCCTCCCAAGACACTATAAAAGGCTCTCCCATTCACTGATAAAGACAAAAGACTTTTTCAGGCTACCTGATTAAAATGGCCGGGCCTTAGCAAGAAGTTTTTCCTCTACGGAGTTTAGGCGGTTTATTCATCAGTCACTTCCTGCCTCCCCAGTTAGCGACGACAGAACACCATTCCTAATGAAGCACTCAGGGCACGAATAGCACCAGCTAGCCCCGTAGAAGCCCTGAGCCCAGGGAGACCGAGACCCACAGAGGAGCTTCACTCGCCCTCGCGGGGCTCGCTTTTGTCCCCACCAGGACTGTGTGGCTCTTTCCTGAGCCCCCGTTGAGTCCCGTCACGGCACCCCCGCACCCGCTTCAGGCGGAGGTTACCCCGACTCTCAGTGAGCCCTATATCCCCGGGCCGGAGCAGGCCGGCAGGACCCCAGCGCCGGCACGGCGGGCTCAGCTCAGCCCGTTCCCTGCCGGGCGCCGCCTCTTCCGCTCCCGCCGGCCGGTACGAGCTCCCCTCGACACGGCACCTGGAACTGCAGCAGCTTCTCGGTCTGCTCCGCCGTCAGCTCTCGCTCCTCAGGTGCCGCCATTTTGCTGCCGCCTTCTGACCCGCCGCTCCGTCACTCTCCGGAACTGACGTCTCCCATCCGCACTTCCGCCCCGGCTGCAGGGCGCGTGCGCGCGGGACGCCGCTTACGGAACCAATGGCCGTTTCTTCGTCGCGACCGGAAGTAATCGTGCGCGTTCCGGAGAAAGCCGAAATACTCTCGAGCCTATCCGGAAATTCTTGAATAGCCTCAACAGCGCTCGCCGCTCTCGGGTGTTCCCGACGAGCACAAGAATTGTTCCGAAGTGTGATGAAAGGCTTGCAAACGTTTCCGGAGCTCGACGAGAGGCGGGCGGTTGCCTTTGGCTGTGCGAGCTGGCCCCGCGAGTGCGAGCCTGGGTCCCGAGGGGAAACGTGGGCCGAAACCTCGAGAAATCTAGTTGGGTTTGCTGTCACCGGGGCGGCCTTTCAACTACCGGCTGGGTCCTGCCCGGGCACCTCCCGTCTCCCCGGGCCGCAAGTCCGACAGCGGGGGCTCCACCCAAGATGGCGGCCGCCAGCCAAGATGGTGGCTGTGAGCGGCCTCACGATCGCACCCTCGAGAGCTATGAGTGCGCGCGTGGCCACTCGCAGCATGGGTGTCCCGGCACAGAGGTCCTGCGAGCCCAGGGAGAGGTCGTCCCGGAGCCCTGGCCTGCCATGCCCGTCCCTCTCCCGCGCCGGCCCGACAGCAGCGATGCAGGGAGGGGAATGCAGCTCCAACTGGCGATGCGCCGGGAGGCGGGGAAGCGGACGAGCCCAGAGCGCCGCCCTGCCGTGATGTCATGCGGCCGCCCCGCCTGCCGCCGCCGCCGCAGTGACAGCTCCGCCCGGGCCCACTCGAGCCCAACCCAGCCGAGCCGCGTAGCAGGAGCGGGAGCGGGGCGGGTGGGCCGGCCATGGCTGACGACTTCGGGTTTTTTTCCTCGTCCGAGGGGGCTGGCGCCGAGGAAGACCCGGCCGCCGCTTTCCTGGCCCAGCAGGAGAGCGAGATCGCGGGCATCGAGAACGATGAGGGCTTCGGGCCGACCGACGGCGAATCGGCCTCCACCCCTGCCGGGCAGGCTGCCCCGCCGGAACCGGGTGAGCGCTGGGCTGGGCGGGCACGGCCGAGGGCCCGCCTAGCTGCGTGCCCTCTGGGCACGGAGGAGGCTTCCTTCCCCGTGGGGTCTAAAAGAGGGCTGTGCCCCCTCTTGTGCAGAGGGTTGGGAGAGATTCACATCAGGCTGCCCCCTCAGTGGGGCTGAAGTTCCCCTGGGATGCACGGCATCCCCCATGGATTATGGGGTTCATGCTGCAGCCCCAGTGGGCAGGCAGCAGGGTACCCCAGTGGACCAGACTGGCATCCCAGCAAGGGATCTCCAGGGCCTGTACTTCGTCCCAAAGGGCATAACGTTGGGGGTGCCTCTCAAGCCTCAGTATGTGGGGTGGGACTTGCCAGCTGTGGGGTGATTTCTGCCTCGTGTGTGAAGGATGAGTTCCCTGGGTTGGATGAACCCTTGTCTCCATGTCTCAATATCCCCAGTGTGAGGTATCCAGGTGGAGCTGAGGAGCAATGACAGCCCTGCCCCCACAGACAGGAGAGCCCTTTAGGATGCAAAATGGAAGGCAAAATGGGGACATTGTGGTCCTAAACCCTGCAGGTGGAAAATGCTAATCCTGATTTTTTGCCTCCAGTCTGCAGGGCAGAGACTCAAGGTCTGCTCTCCGCATGGACGTGGGGGCACTGTTGTTACAGTTCTCTGTCTCCTTTACCTAACCCAGGCCCACAAAGCCTCCTTATGCTGGCTGTGGAGCAGTGGTTTCACCCTTCCACACGCAGGGCCATGGATGCAGATCTGGGCCAGAGAGGTGCTGACGCCGCAATGATAAATGCAGTCAGACAGGCTGGAGCTGGG
>WBNM01009451.1:55065-71757 GCA_013399055.1 Ramphastos sulfuratus | reverse complement strand
TTTGCAGTGAGGGTGGTGAGACACTGGCACAGGTTGCCCAGGGAGGTTGTGGCTGCTCCCTCCCTGGAGGTGTTCAAGGCCAGGTTGGAGGAGGCCTTGAGTGACCTGTGCTAGTGGGAGGTGTCCCTGCCTATGGCAGGGGGTTGGAACTGGATGATCTTTGAGGTCCCTTCCAACCTTACCATTCTATGATTCTATGATAGACTTTGCCTGCAGCCCAAAGGAGAAGTATCCTTCACTTCCTCCTATTTGCAAAACAATAGTGACAAACTTGGGTCATTTTGACTGCGATCAGCTGTGGTTTTCCCAGCAGCTCACAGAGGTGATGTGCTGCTGAGAGCCAGAGGTGCAGCCCAGGAGACAGGCTGTGACTCAGAGCTCTGCTCCCTGTCATCACTATCAGCAGTGCAAAATCCTAGGGAGGAGGTGAGCAACCCAGGCTGCTCAAGGCCTGATTTAGTTCTATATTTATACAGGTTTCATGCTGGTAACTTATGTGAGAAAATGTTTATGCTTCATTATTCATGTGCATTATGTCAGCTAAATTAAGAGGTCCAACAGTTGCAGCTTAGAATAAGTAAGCACAACACAGCATGATGAAATCAGGTCCCGTTTTGAAGTGCCTGATGTCAGCTTAATGTGATAGCCTTCATCAATAATTCCTTCTTCCTTTCCTGCCTGGGGTTTCTGACCTGTTGCACCTGCACCTTTTGAAAGGTGTTAGAACTTCAGATCACATAAACCAGAGAGATACAAAATGACACAAAAGAGCTTAAAAATAAATGGTTTAAAAGGCCAAGGTCACAAATGAAACAAGGCTGTAGCTGCAGATGCTAAAACAATGTTAGTTCCACACGCTTGTGGGTATCAGCATTCTGCTTAATTATAGTGAAATCCTGGCATCTGAGACTAATGAGCTGACACAGGGCTCAGAGTAGAGCTGCCACTTGCTAAACCAAGAACTGGATGCTAGGCCACTGCCTAAAAAGATGGCAAGAAAGTTGCATCTAAATCTTTGCTGCAGTGAAAATCACTTCTGTTGTCTGCTCCAACTGAGACCTTGAGTGACCTGCACCAGTGGGAGGGTCCCTGCCTATGGCAGGGGGTTGGAACTGGCTGAGCTTTGAGGTCCCTTCCAACCTTCCCATTCTATGAACTGCCAACCCAACACCACCATGCCCACTGAACTGTGTCCCAAAGTGTCATACCCAAGCAGCTTTGAACACCTCCAGGGATGGTGACTCCACCACCTCCGCAGGGGGGTTGTGGAGTTTCCTTCTCTGGAAACATTCATACCCCACTTGGATGTATTCCTGTGTGACCCTGCTCTGGCAAGGGGGTTGGACTGGAAGAGCTTTCAAGGTTCCTTCTGANGGCTGCACTCACACTGCATTTTGGATACCTTCCTCTTAAGAATGATGTTGGCATGCTGCAAAGTTCAGAGAGGAGGACTGGAGAAAAGATGGAGATGCAAAGGGTTTTAGAACACATGACTTAAGAGAAAAAGTGGAATATTGATGTAGANCCCTGACATTCTGTGATGCTGTCAAATAACTCAGGAGGTTACTCACTAACTCTGTGAGAAAACCAAAGCAAACCAACCAAACACTTTTCCAAGCTTGTGTGAGTGGTTTCAGAATCACTGTTTCTTCAGCAGAATAAATAAATTATTGACTTAGAGTTGACCTTGCTCACAAATGGCTTTACTTATAAAATCCATGTTACAGCTTCAGCCTCTTGGCACAGAGGGACACTGAGTGTTCACATTTTGCTGCTCTGGAATTCACTCCACAAGCTCTACAGATCTGTGTTGTGTTCTCTGCAGCAGCTCTAAGCTTCCACATCAGCTCTGGGCCCCTTAGATATATTTTAGCTTGGGAATCTCTCAGGAATTCCTACTCAAGACATAGAAAATGATTGAAATAGGACTTTAATCAGCTATTTAAAAGTTGATTTGGCTTGAGTGCTGATAGACATCAGTGCTAATAACATTTCCTGATTACCAATCCAGCCAGAGATCACACATTTCTCTTTTTTGTTATCAACCTTAAATAGCTTTCCAGCTCCTGCTTAAGCTGCAGTCTCTACTAGAAGTTTATGCCCTTTCTCACAAGGAGTAGATACACATTGTGAGCTCATCAGGATGCAGAACTGGCACCAGAAAGAAAGAAAGAAAAAATGAGTGGCTGAGGAGAGGACAAGGAAAGCCTTTTGTTTCTGTTCTGCCTTCTGACTCCATGCCAGCAAGGTTCATTTTCCTGATGGCAGTGGTCCATATGGCTCCTGGTACTCAGTCCTGCCTTGGTCTTAAGTCTACCATCACCTTGTCTGCCAGTGAGCATTAAATCTACCCAGTGAACAATATATCTAATCCTCCTGCAACACNAACAAACAAGCAAACAAAAAGAACAAGAATGAGCTGGCCAGTAGAAAACCTAACTGCCTTTGGTTACTTACAAAGCAGCTATAAAAAGGGAGATAACATTTGTTTTTCACATACAGAGAGGGAAGGACAAGAAGAAATCAGCAAAGACTTCAGGTTTAGAGCAGTAAAAATGTTTTAATGAAGAGTAATGAGGCATTTCAGCAGGCTTCTGGAGGATGTGATGAACCATTCTCCACTGGCTTTAGGAACAGATTAGACAAGCATATGGCAGTTCTCCATGATCCAGCTCCTGTGCAATGGGTTGAATGTGATGCCTTCAGCTCTGGAGATCCTTCCTGCCAACACAGGTCTGTGATGTCTCCCTCTTCATGTTTCCAAACATCACAGAGTGATGACACCTCTTTGAAAAAGGGCAGCAGCACCAAGTCCACAGTGCCAGGCAATTCTGCAAAAACACAACCTCAAGTACTTCCTAATGACTCATTCCAACCATTCCTTCCTTTGCAGGACATCAGGAAGAAGGCTTCCAACACTACACACTCACCTACTCTCCCCACAACAGCCTCTTTCTGCTCAAGAAAGGACTTTAATCAAATATCCTTAACAAGAGATGAGTAAAATGAATAGATAGAAATATAGCAGAAGCAGGCACAATGAAGTGCATAAAGAACTGAAGGTTAAAAGTGGCTACAATAAAAGGTTGAGCAAAAATTAATTTTAGCATATGCTTTGTGTAACACTCCAGAAGCTACTCTTTGTTTCCTTGCCTTTTATTTTTTTTTGGGGGGGTGGGTTGTACTTTAATTTTCAGTTAGTCCCTGGCTTTACATCTTATCTCACACCATAATGGCAGAAATTAATGGGATAAAAGTACTCCATTCAAAGACAAATTATCATTTCACTGATCTACTTCACTGAGTGCAAATTCCCTCTGCTCCCATTAAAAGCTTTAGAGCAGCAGAAAAATGCCAGTTAACTAAAATTGTGTTTCTTTTCTTAGCCCATAAAACTTTCATTTATTCTGTCTGCAATACCTTTGTGTAAATACAGTCACTCTGAAGCCTTTCAGGAGGCTGAGATACATATTTTGGCATTGTTGCATATCTGGATTTCTTGCCTGGCACTTTAATTTTGTGGTTCAGTGAGCAAAACCAAGAGTTCTCCTGGAGGGGTTTGTGCTTCAAACAGTCAGGGGCAGGCTGCCTGCTGAAACAGTCAATCTCCCCCCTTCAGCAGTGTCCATCCGCTCTGCCAGCTGCAGCGCTGCCTTTTATTTTTTTTTGTCCTCTGGAACCTGCTGCAGCTCCTGGCAGCAGCTCCCTGCAGGCAAACAGCAAGCTGCAGGAAACAGCTAGGCAAGGAAAAGGGTTTTCAGGAGAAGGTACAAGAAGTGTGCTGGCTGTTGGGACACTTGGAGAGGAATCACAAAATCACAGACACACTCAGGTTGGCAAAGCCCCTCAGGAGCACCAAGCCCAACCTAGAAACCTACTCTACAAGATTCACCTTAAACCATAGCCCCAAGCACCACATCCAAACCACCACAGCCAGGCTGAGGGACGCCACCACCTCCCTGGGCAGCTCAGTCCAGTCCCTGACCACTCTCTCAATGATCAGAATTCTTAGAATCACACAATTGTCAGGGTTGGAAGGGATCTCAAGGATCATCTCGCTCCAACCCCCCTGCCATGGGCAGGGACACTTTCCACCAGATCAGGTTGCCCGAAGCTCCACACAGCCTGGCCTTAAAAACCTCCAGGGATGAGGCTTCCACCACCTCCCTGGGCAATCTGTGCCAGTGTTTCACCACCCTCGTGGTGAAGATCTTCCTAACACCTAATCCAAATCTCCCCTCCTCTAGCTTGGATCAATTCCCCACCAGTCCTATCACTACCTGACAGCCTAAAAAGTCCCTCCTCAACTTTCTTGTAGCCCCCTTCAGACACTGGAAGGCCACAATAAGGTCTCCTTGGAGCCTTCTTTTCTCCAGACTAACAACTGCAACTCTCTCAGCCTATCCTCATAGCAGAGCAGCTCCAGCCCTTCGTGGCCCTTCTCTGGACACCTTCCAGAGAATTCAAACAAACACAGAGAGGTTTTCAGCTGTTTGAGGCTGATGCTCCTCTAAAGTGAGAAAAAGATAATTCTTGTGTGGTGTTTAAGCTTGAAGTTAAAGCTCAAGATTTCTCTGGAAGGAACAGAACTCAATTTAACTATAATTTCCCAGACCCAGGGATTTTAATTCTTTCTGCTGCTTGGGGAGAAAAAGAAAAGAAAAGGAAAACCAAAAGTCTCTGTCACAAACAATGTCTTAGCTATGCAAGCCCAGCAGCAAAACAAAGAAACCCACTGGACCAAAACCATTTGCAATGAAGCTCTTCTGTTTCACCTCTACAAGTGGAATGAAAGCAAGCCCACAATTACCTTCAGTTAATTAACACAGCACCCCTAAAACCATAAGCACAAGCACATTTTTCAACAGCCAGATGAACTTTTGCTGAATCCTCCAGGAACTTTTAAGGATGCAGAACAGTGAATTTACTCTGCTCTCATCAGACCCCATCTGGAGTCCTGTGTGCAGTTCTGGAGCCTCCAGCACAGGAAGGACATGGAACTGTTGGAACCAATCCAAAGAAGGCCACAAAGATGCTCAGAGGGTTGCAGCAGCTCTGCTATGAGGACAGGCTGAGAGAGTTGGGGCTCTGCAGCCTGCAGAAGAGAAGGCTTCCAGGAGACCTTAGAGTAGCCTTCCAGTATCTGAAGGGGGCTACAGGAAGGCTGGGGAGGGACTATTTATAAGATCTTGCAATGCCAGGACAAGGGGAATGGGTTTGAAATGGCAGAGGGGAGATTGAAAGTGGATGTTAGGAGGAAGTTGTTTGCAGTGAGGGTGGTGAGACACTGGCACAGGTTGTCCAGGGAGGTTGTGGCTGCTCCCTCCCTGGAGGTGTTCAAGGCCAGGTTGGAGGAGGTCTTGAGTGACCTGTGCTAGTGGAAGGTGTCCCTGCCTATGGCAGGGGGTTGGAACTAGATGACCCTTGAGGTCTCCTTCCAACCTTACCATTCTATGATTCTATAATGTGAAGCAAGGTGATAAAAGCTTCTTTCTGCTCATGATAAGTGGGACATGTCCAATCCTACCTATGTAATGATCTTCTGCCTCCCTGGTCTGGGTGGAAGCAGATCAGAATCACTGCACACATGCTGAGGAAAGGCCTTGGGGCTGCTCTTCACTCAGGCAGCATTTCCCAAAAAGTCATGTGGAAAAAAAAAAAAAAAAATAACATTAAACTTCATTTCCAAAAATAACATAAATTCAGTCTTTATAAACTATTAATCAAGTCTGATTTAATGGGATCATTATATCTGGCATTATGCATGTGCTAATAGCATCTAATGCACAGATGCTTTTTTTTTTTTTTTTGACTGTTGAATGAATAATGATCTGGGATTCAGGTTGCCTTAATGGTTCCTTAATATCAACCACTTTGGCTAGAGCTGCAAATAAAAATACATGGCATTTATTTGATACCAGCAGCCTGGAAAATGTGCATATTTGTAATCAAGGTAAAATTTGACAATGTAGACTTAATGACTTCTACTGAAGAGGGAATGATTATGAAGAGCACTGCTTGCAGCATGTATATATGGAGTGCTGTCACATCCAAAGAGTGATGGTAGAACAAGCAAAATATCAGTGAGATATTGTGCATTTACACAGCAGAAAGGAATTGTTTCTGTCTGAAAAGAAATTGCTTCTTTTGGACTGGATGTTAGGAGGAAGTTGTTTGCAGTGAGGGTGGTGAGACACTGGAACAGGTTGCCCAGGGAGGTTGTGGAGCACAGAATCACCCAACGTGATCAAAGATCACGTTGGGTGATTCTGTGCTCCACAACCTCCCTGGAGGTCTTCAAGGCCAGGTTGGAGGAGGCCTTGAGTGACCTGTACCAGTGGGAGGTGTCCCTGCCTATGTTGGGGGTTGGAACTGGCTGATCCTTGAGGTCCCTTCCAACCTTACCATTCTATGATTCTAAGTCAATTCATCTTGTTGCACAACTCCTATCTGTGACATTTGTATCTGCCATCTATAGAATGCAGCTCTTACAGTATTTTTTTGTTTCCCTGCTAGGGAGAAGATGATGTGGAGAGAAAAAAAAAAAAAAAAAAGAATCAAACTCATGAGTGGAACTGGACACATTGATTCTGTAGTGCCAGCAGAAATCTGATTTCAGCATGCACAGGCATAAAAATGAGCCTGACTGGAGCTGGGCAAGCATGAACGAGCCACTTGTGAATGAGTCAAGACTCAGTTCAGCTTCTGTATGCCCAAACTAAGGCACAAGTCCCTGGGAATTTGCTCTTAGCAGAAGTAGCTAAGCTAATGTAGGTGCCATTACTTGCACTACAACCAGGAGTTGTGGTCAGGCACTGGAATGAGCTGCCCAGGGAGGTGGTGGAGTCCCCCAGCCTGGCTGTGTTTCAGGGTGGTTTGGATGTGGTGCTTGGGGCTATGGTTTAAGGTGAATCTTGCAGAGTGGGGTTCTAGGTTGGGCTTGGTGCTCCTGAGGGGCTGTGCCAGCCTGGGTGTTGCTGTGTGACTGTGTGTGTGTTATTGTGTACAGGCAATGGCTCCTCATAGTTGCACTGATTCTATCGAACCACAGAGGCACAGAATGGTTTGGGTTGGAAGGATTATCCAGGTCCCAGCACCCTGCCATGGGCAGGGACACCTTCCACTAGACCAGGCTGCTCAAAGCCCCATGCAACCTGGCCTTGAACACTTCCAGGAATAGGGAACCCAAAACTTCTCTGGGCAACCTGTTCTTGTGTCTCATTCTCCTCACAGTAAAAGATTGCTGCCTAGAATCAAATCTAAAGCTACCTTCTTTCAGGTTGATATCAGTGACAGCTGTACTTTGGAGAAGCAAAGCAGGAGTACAAATTAAAGCCATCACACTTAGCTTGTTAGAGCAGAACTCAGTCAGATTGCCAAGGTTAAGGTTGCACACTGGAAATGAACTCAAAAAAAAGTGAAGTGATGTTCTTATCTTGGGCTCTGAGCTCTCACATACACACCAAATCACTGAAAGGACTGTCTCAAGAAAATGTGTTTTAGTGTTAATTAATTTTGTCAGACTGAAAGATTGTTCAGTCTGGGTGCTGTTAAATTTATGGATCATTAGTCTCTTATCTTTTCATTAAGGCCTCCTGAGAGGAGCCATCATAAAGTTAAATGAACACAGGAAGAAATTATTCCAAGCTTCCTCTCCCTTTCACCCTACCTCCCTCACTGGGTGAGGCAGGGTAGCAGCACATTCATTCCAGGCAGCAAACTCCAGATATCTTCTGTGATTTCAAGTCTCTGAGGACCTGATTTATTTGCTCATTTTGTAAGTGCAATGATTAATGAGAGAGATGTCCTGTGCAGGGCTTTCCCTGCACCACAAGTACCAAGCTCACATGAAAGTTTGGCTGCCAATGCTTATATAGAAAATAAATTTTTAAAAGGCAAATGTTGGAAGGCTTAAAGAAAAAGAAAAAAGTGAATTATTTGTTGTACTCCAGGAAATTAAAATCAGCATTCCTCCACCTCAGTGTCACAGCTCAAACTACTGTGCACACAAAGTGCTTGTGCCCAGAAATGGATCTTCCATTCTTTAGCCCTGAGCTGCTTTTTATGCCTAACTGAAAGATGATTCAGTACTTGGGAGAAGGGCATGGGTATGGCAGCAATTATCACCCAAATTCATTTCTTGTAAATCATCCTGCCAGAGAATAAAACTCTAGGAAAGAGTGATCATTTGTAGGCTAAAATCAGCCCCACAGCACTTCTGCTAAGTGTTGTAATGCACAACTTCCACTGGCCCTAGGAAATAGAAGGAGCTTTGGGAATGCACCACTCATTGGAAGCACATTTTGACTTCATAGAATGGTAAGGTTGGAAGGGACCTCAAGGATCATCTAGTTCCAACCCCCTGCAGAGACACCTCCCACTAGCACAGGTCACTCAAGGCCTCGTCCAACCTGGCCTTGAACACCTCCAGGGAGGTTGGGGAGCACAGAAGCACAGAATGGGATCAAAGATCACATTGGTTGCTTCTGTCCTCCACAACCTCCCTGGGCAACCTGTGCCAGTGTCTCACCACCCTCACTGCAAACAACTTCCTCCTACCATCCACTTTCAATCTCCCCTCTGACACTTCAAACCCATTCCCCTTGTCCTGGCATTCCCAGACCTTGTCAATAGTCCCTCCCCAGCCTTCCTGGAGTCCCCTTCAGATCCTGCAAGGCTACTCCAAGCTCTCCTGGAAGCCTTCTCTTCTGCAGGCTGCAGAGCCCCAACTCTCTCAGCCTGTCCTCACAGCAGAGCTGCTGCAGCCCTCTCAGCATCTTGGTGGCCGCCTCTGGACCTGCTCCAACACTTTCATGTCCTTCCTGTGCTGGAGGCAGACTCTTCAGCTGTATTCATCATAACTGCAGGCTAGAGGTTGTTTTGCTTGGTTTTTTTTTTTTTCCTGTCTCTTGCTTGCTTTCAGATATATTAAAAGTACCTAAAAATAGGAGAGAAAAGTGTTTTGTGCAGCAGAGACTGAGTGACCCAAATGGTTGTGCTTCTGCTCTTTATCTCCTGCAAGCAGTCACCTCCTTGGCCTGAGGTAGAGCTCACTGCAATAAAAGGATACAAAATGCAGCTGTTTGTAATAAGGAGAAGAAAGCAATTAAGTGTTCACAAATGTCATTTGAAAGGTTTGTGGGGCTCAAAAAGGGATTTGTAGTTAATATCAAACCAAACAGCCATACTTGATTGTGGGATGACAGTTCTGGGATGTTCCAGTCTGTGGGGGTTTTCTTCCTGTTTATCAGACAGGATAGGAGAAAATTCAATTTCCCTCTTTGTCCCAGAGATTTCAACACTGAGATCAGCAAGAGCCATGCAGTACCTGATAAGCTGGCCAGCCACTTTCCTGTTCATTTGGTGAAGCTTGTGGCAAGCTCCTGCAATCAGAAGTCATTACTAAGAGCAAAACTCAGCAGTCATTTCCATCAGCCCTTGGCAGAGTCAGCAGTGAGTGTGCTAAGTGGATATATTATGTCTGAAATCTGCCACTGTGATTTTAGTGGTGCTCTTGAAGGGAAACAACATGATACTATATAAAATCAATAATGGCAGAATCAATTACTTCTCTGGATGGATGTCACACTTGATTGTGTAGAGACACTGACCATTGCTTATTCAACGATAGCTGTGGTTAATGACTCACATGATGTGCAGAGAAAGGCAGTACCTGCTGCCCTTAAGCACAGCTTTAAAAAAAAAAAAAAAGAAATAGAATATGAGCTCTCATTGTTTCCATGCCTAAGGAGCCTTACTAGTGTAATTGATTTCTGGCTCCCTCCGTGCAGCCAAAGACAGAAAGAGACCCCAGGTACATGGAGGTCTGCAAAGAAGCGTGGGCCAGTGCCTGCCTTCACCGTGCAGCAGAGAATCACAGAATCACAGGATCATAGAATCAGTCAGGCTTGGAAGGGACCACAAGCAGCAGCCAGTTCCAAGCCCCCTGCCATGCCCAGGGACACCTCACACTAGATCAGGCTGGTCACAGCCTCATCCAGCCTGGCCTTAAACACCTTCAGGGAGGCTTCCACCACCTCCCTGGGCAACCCCTGCCAGGCTCTCACCACCCTCATGCTGAACAACTTCTTCCTAACATCCAGGCTGACTCTTTCCACCTCCAGCTTTGCTCCATTCCCCCCAGTCCTATCACTACCTGACAGCCTCAAAAGTCCCTCCCCAGCTTTTTTGTAGCCCACTTCAGATCCTGGAAGGCCACAAGAAGGTTATCTTGGAGTCTTCTCCTCTCCAGACTGCACAGCCCCAACTGCCTCAGTCTCTCCTCACAGCAGAGCAGCTCCATCCTCATGGCCCTTCTCTGGACACCTTCCAGCACCTCCATAGCCCTCTTGTTTCAGGGGCTCCAGAACTGGATGCAGCACTCCAGGTGGGGGTCTCAGCAGTGCAGAGCACCCCACTTCTTTAGCTCCACTTTAGCCCCTAACTCATCAGTGTTTGTAAGCACAGTGCAAAATGTGCAACTCTCAAAAGGAAAAGTCTCATTGTACTTGAGTGTCCCAGAAAACTACAAAGCAGCAGAGACTTGAATTCAGGAGAGGAGACTTTCCTTAGGATCCAAGGGATCTTTGTAGATGTGAAAGTCATGTGTCTGGCTCCAGCTGCAGACACCTGAGAGGAGGAGGTAGCTTCTCTCCTTTCATGAGCTGGTAACTGGTTTCTTCAGTTCCTGTTCACTTCACCTCACTTAGGTGCAGGATTCACCCAAAAGCAAGAAGTACAAAGGGACATAAATCATCTACTCCAAGTGTCTATTGCTCTTCACTCCCCAGGGCTCTCACCAGGCTGGGACATGTGGGCTCTTATTTCAGATGGGGGATGATGAAAGACTCCAATATCTCCTTATTCCTCCGGCACAAAGACTGATGACATCTTTCTGTTTTGGAGGTGTTAAGCAAGAAAATGAATAGAAGGAAATAGACTTGGGTAAATTTCAAACAGACCTCTAGCTGGTTCCCAGTTTTGTGAGAGATGAACAAAGGTCCAGCAGCATTTGTAGCTGAAGATACAGTCAAAATTTCCTGCTCAAATCACTTCTCTGATGAATAAGTGGACTGGAAGGGACTTCTGCCTGATTAACACCTACTGCTTTCACAAAGACTTCACAACTTATTGTCCTATATTTAATTGTTAATTNCAGAGTCAGCAGTGAGTGTGCTAAGTGGATATATTATGTCTGAAATCTGCCACTGTGATTTTAGTGGTGCTCTTGAAGGGAAACAACATGATACTATATAAAATCAATAATGGCAGAATCAATTACTTCTCTGGATGGATGTCACACTTGATTGTGTAGAGACACTGACCATTGCTTATTCAACGATAGCTGTGGTTAATGACTCACATGATGTGCAGAGAAAGGCAGTACCTGCTGCCCTTAAGCACAGCTTTAAAAAAAAAAAAAGAAATAGAATATGAGCTCTCATTGTTTCCATGCCTAAGGAGCCTTACTAGTGTAATTTATTTCTGGCTCCCTCCATGCAGCCAAAGACAGAAAGAGACCCCAGGTACATGGAGGTCTGCAAAGAAGCGTGGGCCAGTGCCTGCCTTCACCGTGCAGCAGAGAATCACAGAATCACAGGATCATAGAATCAGTCAGGCTTGGAAGGGACCACAAGCAGCAGCCAGTTCCAAGCCCCCTGCCATGCCCAGGGACACCTCACACTAGATCAGGTTGGTCACAGCCTCATCCAGCCTGGCCTTAAACACCTTCAGGGAGGCTTCCGCCACCTCCCTGGGCAACCCCTGCCAGGTTCTCACCACCCTCATGCTGAACAACTTCTTCCTAACATCCAGGCTGACTCTTTCCACCTCCAGCTTTGCTCCATTCCCCCCAGTCCTATCACTACCTGACAGCCTCAAAAGTCCCTCCCCAGCTTTTTTGTAGCCCACTTCAGATCCTGGAAGGCCACAAGAAGGTTATCTTGGAGTCTTCTCCTCTCCAGACTGCACAGCCCCAACTGCCTCAGTCTCTCCTCACAGCAGAGCAGCTCCATCCTCATGGCCCTTCTCTGGACACCTTCCAGCACCTCCATAGCCCTCTTGTTTCAGGGGCTCCAGAACTGGATGCAGCACTCCAGGTGGGGTCTCAGCAGTGCAGAGCACCCCACTTCTTTAGCTCCACTTTAGCCCCTAACTCATCAGTGTTTGTAAGCACAGTGCAAAATGTCCAACTCTCAAAAGGAAAAGTCTCATTGTACTTGAGTGTCCCAGAAAACTACAAAGCAGCAGAGACTTGAATTCAGGAGAGGAGACTTTCCTTAGGATCCAAGGGATCTTTGTAGATGTGAAAGTCATGTGTCTGGCTCCAGCTGCAGACACCTGAGAGGAGGAGGTAGCTTCTCTCCTTTCATGAGCTGGTAACTGGTTTCTTCAGTTCCTGTTCACTTCACCTCACTTAGGTGCAGGATTCACCCAAAAGCAAGAAGTACAAAGGGACATAAATCATCTACTCCAAGTGTCTATTGCTCTTCACTCCCCAGGGCTCTCATCAGGCTGGGACATGTGGGCTCTTATTTCAGATGGGGGATGATGAAAGACTCCAATATCTCCTTATTCCTCCGGCACAAAGACTGATGACATCTTTCTGTTTTGGAGGTGTTAAGCAAGAAAATGAATAGAAGGAAATAGACTTGGGTAAATTTCAAACAGACCTCTAGCTGGTTCCCAGTTTTGTGAGAGATGAACAAAGGTCCAGCAGCATTTGTAGCTGAAGATACAGTCAAAATTTCCTGCTCAAATCACTTCTCTGATGAATAAGTGGACTGGAAGGGACTTCTGCCTGATTAACACCTACTGCTTTCACAAAGACTTCACAACTTATTGTCCTATATTTAATTGTTAATTAATGTAGACATCTGATGCAGAGAAGAATTCTATCAGGTAAAAGACCTGAGCAATCCTAAAATCATTCTTCCTGAGCTATTCTTTTCTGCCAACTGTGGCTTTCAACATCTTTTCCTCATGTCCAAACTCACCCCCTCCTGGTGCAACTTGAGGCTATTTCCCCTTGTCCTGTCACTTGCTACGTAGAAGAGACAAGACCAGCACTGACCTTGCTACAGCCTCTCTTCAGGTAGTTGAGAGGTGGCTTCCCCCAGCCTCTTCTGCAAGATGAACCCCAGCTCTCAGCTGCTCATGCATTGTGCTCTAGATGCCTTCACCAGCTTCATCACCCTCCTTGAGGCATGCTCCATCACTTGGATATGTTTCTTGTAGCTAGAGGCCCAAACTGAACCCAGAGTTTGTCACAGAAGGACCTCATGTCAGTCCTGCAAGGGTGCCAATGGCTTGTGTTGGTTAACAGCTGGACTCAGTCTGTGATTCTGTTCTGTAATTACCTTTTCCTTTCACAAAACCATTCTGGACAAGATCTGTGCAGCACACCTCACCAGTCACACCCCTTCCAAGCACACACATCCCTGCAGCTCTGGGCTAGAGCCAACAGAGCCCAGAGAGGTGGATTCCAATAAGGGTGTCTGGCTTAACGTGGGACAAGCATTTTGCATCCCAGAGTGGACCAGATTCCTTCCAGCTGGTCCCATGGAGCACTGCCATAGTCCTCCAGCAATCTGACTGCAAGACCATGTGTTGCCTTTGTCACACATGGAAGATGCTTTAGCAGTGCTTGAAAAAAATCACTTTGCTCCAAGTAAGCTACTTGGCCACTCCAGCACTGCCAGGAGTCCTACTTTATCCACTTTTAACAGCTCCCCCAGGCTTAGCAATGCCCAGCAGATTTACATCCAATCTTCAACAGAGAAAAATATTTACTCACCATGGTGTTACATAAAGATGTGAATGCTCCAGAAGCCTCCTGTTATTTCCCAAGCTATTTATCACAGAGCTACATTCATCTTTCTTCTGTGAATGCATACAAGAAAGCTCTTAGGTGACAAATTCAGAGGGAAAAAGCCTGCTTGAGAATTTGGTTGAGATACTCAATCAGGTGCACCAAACCCAGCATCTTGTCTCCAAGCTGCTCAGACCTCATTGCTCTCTGTAACTCACACAGAATCACAGAAACATGGAGCTTGGCAAAGCCCCTCAGGAGCACCAATCCCAACCTAGAACCCTACTCTACAAGATTCACCTTAAACCATAGCCCCAAGCACCACATCCAAACCACCCTGAAACACAGCCAGGCTGGGGGACTCCACCACCTCCCTGGGCAGCTCACTCCAGTCCCTGACCACTCTCTCCAGGAAAAACTTTTTCTTAATGTCCAATCTAAACCTGCCCAGGCTCAGTTTGAGGCCATTCCCCCTTGTTCTGTCTCCAATTCCCTGTGAGCAGAGCCCAGCAGCAGCCTCTCCACAATGTCCCTTCAGGTAGCTGCAGACAGCAATGAGCTCTGCCCTCAGCCTCCTCTTCCTCACACTAACCATCCCCAGCTCCCTCAGTCTCTCCTCATCAGATTTATTCCCCAGGCCCTTCCCCAGCTTTGTTGCCCTCCTCTGGACCCTCTCCAGCACCTCCACATCTCTCTTGTATTGAGGTGCCCAAAACTGAACCCAACACTCGAGCTGTGGCCCCCCCAGAGCCCAGTCCAAGGGCACAATCCCCTCCCTGCTCCTGCTGCCCACAGCATTTCTAACCCCAGCCAGGCTGCCATTGGCCTTCTTGGCCACCTGGGCACACTGCTGGCTGCTCTTCAGCTCCTGTCCATTACAGCCCCCAGGTCCCTTTCTGCCAGCAGCTCTCCAGCCACACTGCCCCAAGCCTGGAGCCTTGCTTGGGGTTGTTGTGACCCCAGTGCAGGACCTGGATTTGGCCTTGCTGAAACTCATCCCATTAATGCTGGCACATTGATCTAAGCCCATCCAAGTCCCTCTGCAGAGCCTCTCTGCCCTCATTCAAATCAACACTGCCACCTCACTTGGTGCTATCTGCACACTCACTGCTGACACTGTGCCTGAATCAAGGTCATCAGTAAAGGTGTTCAGAAGAAGTGATCCCAACACAGATCCCTGAGGAACACCACCAGTGATCCCCAGGAACACCAGGGCAATGGTCTGAAGTGAGAGTAGGTTTACACTGGATGTTAAGAACAAGTTCTGCACCATGAGGATGTTGGAACACTTCAACAGGTTGCCCAGGGAGGTAGGTGAGGGCTCATCCCTGGAGGTATTCAAGATCAGACTGAATAAGGCTCTGAACAACCTGCTGCAATGGAGGATGTCCCTGCTGAGTGCAGGAGGGTTGGACTTGATGACCTTTGGAGGTCCCTCCCAGCCCTACCCATGCCATGATTCCATGAAATGGCTGTTTTTATGAATTCTGCCTAGTTAAATGAAGTCCAGGTTTGTCCTCATGCTTTTGCCTCCCATCTCTCCTTTTCCCTTCAGATTATTACAAGGCATTTTTTTTTCCCCCCATAATCTCTGGGTGGACATAAATGTAGAGTTTTAGATTTCAGAAGACTTCCTAGCGCAGGCTTTGTGAGATTCAGCTCTAGTATTTTCCTGTTCTTCATTGTGCAGCTGTGGTAGGCACTAAATGGCTTCTCTTATGTGGAAATTCAAGAGGTAGGCTTCAAAAAAAGAAGCTAGAGAACAACATGAAGAAAAAGCAAAGCCAAAATGAAGGCACTGTAGACAAACAGAAGTGACAAGCTCAAATGTGTTGAGCCCAAATGTGAAAACACAGCAAGCAAAGCTTAATAAAATTTCAGTGACTGTGCTGATTAGAATAAGAGGATTTTTATTCACACTTCAGGCAGTGCCCCTTCTCAGCTCCTTCTGCAAATTATGCAGATACAAGTTATTTTTGCCAGAAAAAAAAAAAAGGAATTTCAGCCTGCAATGGAAAGCTTAATTTTTGCAGTTGTGGTGGTTGTTGTGCATGACAACTTCTTGGAAGTGTAAAAGACAAAGGGGAAAACAAAAAAAGGCAGAACAAAACTAAACCATAGGACCAATCTTCTGTGGCAGCAAGCACAAGGCTGAGCCACACATGTGAAACAGTGAGACTCATATGAGGATGTCCCTGCTCACTGGAGGGGAGTTGGGCTGGGTGAGCTTTGGAGGTCCCTTCCAACACAAACTGTTCTGATTCTACACAAATCTGTGCTTCCAAATCATTAGCTTAACCCCACAGAGCAAAGCAGCCAGGATCTGGCTGTCAGCCTGCTGGAGCAATACCTCCCCAAGGAAGCAATCCTGCCTGTGCCACATGCAGTGTGGTCCCAGTGAATAACCAATGACCAATAACCAATTTTAGGAGGAAGTTGTTTGCAGTGAGGGTGGTGAGACACTGGCATAGGTTGCCCAGGGAGGTTGTGGAGCACAGAAGCAACCAATGTGATCAAAGATCCCATTCTGTGCTTCTGTGCTCCACAACCTCCCTGGAGGTGTTCAAGGCCAGGTTGGATGAGGCCTTGAGTGACCTGGGCTAGTGGGAGGTGTCCCTGCCTATGGCAGGGGGCTGGAACTGGCTGATCCTTGAGGTCCCTTCCAGCCTTACCATTCTATGATTCTATCCTAACATCTCACCTGTTCACCTCACCAGGCAGAACTTCTTCCTGGTGTCCAACCTAAATCTACCTGTTTCAGTTTCAAACTGTTGTCCTCATCTCATCACCACAGACCCTTCTAAACAATCCCTCTCCAGCCTTCCTGCAGGTCCCCTTCAGATATTGAAAAGCAGCCTCGAGGTCTCCCTGGAGCTTTTTCT
>WBNM01009451.1:0-40588 GCA_013399055.1 Ramphastos sulfuratus | reverse complement strand
CACTGGTCTCCAGGTGGACATTGTGCCCTTGATCACCACTCTCTGTGTGCCACCATCCAGCCAATTCCTTATCCAGCGAGTAGTCCACCCATCAAGTCCATGTTTTTCCAGCTTGGTGACCTCTGTTTTGTTGTAAAGCTGGCTGTAGGATCTCTCCAGGGTTACTTACCTGTGGCACTGCTACATGGGAACACCTTTTAGCTGCCTGGAAAGACAGGTAGAGTATCTCACAGCAGGTACATTTAGGAGAATTCATAGGAAGCAAGAAAAATCCTTTGAGATGACACTTCTCCCTGCATCAAGGGCAGCAAATGAAGCAATCATTGCTACAGCAGTTACCAGAATAATTCACCATGTGTTGCTGTGCAGGTGTAAGTGCCTTTTCTTGTTTACTTTTTTCCCTGTCCTTCATGCTGTTTCTGGTGTCTTTGTCGCACCATTTACAGAAATAAGTTCTTTTATATGAATTTCTAAATACAAGTTCAAATCATACAGGAGCTTAGAGAAAACGTGAGGAGAAGGCTCTTGCTAACTTCAATGTATCAATATTTAATAGCCAGTTACTTTGAAACATAGGCTCTGTCTGGGCTCTCCCCTACCTCTATATAAATTAGATCAGTGACGAATAATTTGCACTGTGATGTTTTAGAGGCGCTCAGAGAATTCATCAAGAAGATGAAAAAGCAGGCACTACCTAATTCTAATTAATACCAAAAGGACACTGTCCAGTCTTTTAAACCAAACCTGCAGTGTAACTTATGTAATTAAAGTTGTACATAAAACCTCATCAGGAATGTGGTCTCTGTTAATTACAGTCTGCCCTGGAATAAGAGGGAGAAATTAAGTCGATCCTTTAAGTGATGAATTATTCAAAATGAAAAAAGAAAATCAATAGACTGCAGCAACAGAGGCAAGCCCAAGCTACACTTTGGGGGTTCTATAGCAATGCATGCATACTTCTAATCTGACAAATAAATTAAGCCACTGGGATGCTCTTGCTGACAGATTACCATCAGAATTAACCAGTGCAGGGCTGATTGGGAGGTATGGTATTACAATAGCTCTTACAAGTACAAGCCTCTCATTTTCTTCATTAAAAGATACCCAGAAACAGCACCCAGAACTCGCAGTTGTTGCCAGTGCATGCTTCTGTGTTGCAAAAGAACCTGATTCCAGTTGTTTTTTTAAAGTCACTGAGCCTGCTCTTTAACTCTTTTCAGGAAAAGCTTCTGATTGAGCCATGCCAGGATGAGTCTATGGACTGGTAAAAGATGGTAAAGTAGGAATCAGGATTTCTGCATATGCTGTGTTCAGTACAGATGTGATCCAAAGCATACAGCTGCTGAGAGTGTTCATCTGAATCAGTAGTGTGCACAGTTAAGTTTTACAGTCAAAGGCTATCAAAAATTACCTAACTCATGTGTTTCTTTTGTGTTACAACCAGCAATGCAACTGTTCTTACTATTTATTCTGAAATATTGACTGCAATAAAAGAAAACACTTCATAGAGGGCCACACCAAGTTCTAGAAAACAAAGATCTTAAACTAAACATTAGAATTTGCACTAAAATGCCACTATGAAAAAATATGCATTGAAACAAACAAAAAATTAGTGAAATGCATGAAAACAAAACAAAAAACATAAACAAAAACAAAAGCAAAAATCAAAACTAAACCAAAAACAAACTCCCTACATGTGACTCTACATCCAGATTGCTTCTCCCTCCACTTCTTTTTCTCCCCACAGTTCACATAGGTCCTTCAACAGAGTGTGAGATTTCTCTTTTTCCAGGCTAATTAAAAATGTTTTAATTTCTCTCATAATATGCAATAGAACCAAGGCAGAAAGGTTTACCAGTGGAAAAAGAACTTGGGAGAAACCAGAGAAAAGACCCTAAGACCAGGTTCTTGGGAAGGGAGCTTTCTGTTCTCCAAAATAGGGCAAGACTCTTAGCTGAAGCATTTGTTCCAGTTGGGATGACCATAAGAGCCGCCCTGGATTTGGGTTCTCCCCTATGAGTTGGCTTCATGCTGCAGTTTGGACCTCTCCTCTATCAGGCTATTTACATGAAACTCATCATAACTCTGAGACTCTTAATTCTCCATCCAAACTGCTTAAAAATAGTCAGTTCCTGCAAAAGGTTTTAGGGATGAACAAACCAATGTGTGTGTATAAACAGAGATGTGTAAGCACAGTATGATTATCTGGATATATCTACATCTACGTCTGCCTCTACATCTACATCTAGCTAGGAAACTGAGCTGAAGAATCAACCACATGTCTGCCAGTGTGTATCTTGTTTCCTCTCAAGTACCTAATTCCTGATGGGTAATGAGATTGTGAGCTTTGCAGTGGGTGAGTCTAATTGCAGTCTATTAAGTTGTTACTGAGCTACTCGTTCTCTGCATGACAAAGTCCAACCCATTTTGACCTTTGGAGGCTAATCAAGGCCTTTATTCTTACTGAATCTTACCTTTGGAATTATGGAGTGGGAAGGAAACTTAAACTGCAGTTTATCTTTGGCTAGTTTTCAAATTTTGTATACACACCCACACTTTTAATTCAGATTTCAGAGCTAAGCAGTTTTTAGCTGTCATTTGTGATGGCTCAAGTGCAGTGTCCAGCATCTCTGTGAACTCAGTGAACCTGATTGTATAAAGCAGAAGTTGTCATCTGAAAAGGATGTTCTTTATACTCTAAATGGTTATCAGGGTAAAAAAGGAGAAAGTTCAACTTCTGTAGAAATCTGATTTTAGGTCAACTAATGTAGTCAGAGATTATGACTTTAAAGATTCTCTGGATAGAAAACTAACTTAAAAATAGTAGAGATTTGAAGGATTCAGTCACTCCTTTTATCTGTGTCAGTAAAAAATGAGATTCAACAGATTTTTCTTGCTGGAAAAATACTAGTGCAAATTCAGTTGGTATACATGAAAGCCCTGGCTTTACATTGTCTTTCAGTTTGTTTGCTAAGGAGGTAATACTGTTTCAGCACAGTGTTGAATGAACTCATTCTCTTTGTAAGGTCTGGGAAGTGGCAGGCTGCAATTTTCACTCTAATTCTGTTTTCTTCATGGTTTTGGTTTAGTTTTCCCTTCAGATTGATTTACTCTGGCAGATAGATTTACCTGGAATTTGGTTCTATGCAACTGAGACAACACTGCAATTACCTCCTCCTCTAACTATCCTTCCTGCAATTTTAACTGTATTTACCCTCAGAAACATTTGGGTTATTTTTCCCACTATTAGAGAGAGAGAGAGAGAGAGAGAGAAACATCCAGAGCTAGATCCAAAGAAGGTTTCAACACTCACTGCTGCCCTCTCATCTCCCCCCAGAGGTAGTGAAAGACTGGACATCTTTAATTTGAATGCTAAACCTCCCAACATCTTTCAAGTTCTTTGTATGGGAGAGAGGTAAAAATTGCCTGGAGAACATGGAGAGGGTTGTGTTTGTCTGCTTACTTCTCATGCCTTGGGCTGATGGGCATCTTGCTGAGGCTGACCTGCAAAAATCAAGCATTAGTTGTGGCACTCCTTCAAAATCTAGCTTAGGTTGAGTGTATGGTCTCCATTTGTCAAAAATAACTAGCTTCTTGATACAGTCTACCTGGATTCAGCTTTCTTGTCATAGGTAATTATGGGTTAATGTCCTACTTTGAGACTAAAGGTAAACATGGGATGTGTTTGGGGTTCCTTTTAGGGGAGGGAGGGCTAAAGCAGGAAACTCATCCTCATTTACTCTTGTTGCAGCTTCTCCATTGGATTTTAAACAAAGATTCTCTAGACACAAAAGCATGGCTTTTGGTTTAGGCATTTGCTTGCAGTAGCTGAGGAGAAGCAGAAAGCCACTAGCTTGCTCACTGCCTTTTATAGACAGTAGATAGATAATAAAGGCTTTAATATGCTTGAAGGTGATGTGTTATGGCTACTGAGTTATCTAACACAGGTATGTGTGATACATAAGCCTTGCCCCTACTGCAGCCTGTGCTTTGTAAGGGAGTAATGATGTCTGCTGTATTTCTCAAGGAATGAATAGATCTCAGGAATTAACCCCGAACAGTGGAAAGTGATGCATTAAGTGTTTGGATTGTGGAGAGAGCAGGATTTGAGAAACATCTCTTACTGGCTGGTGCAGATAGCTCCCTACCTGGATTCTGAACTCCTTTCTGAGGCACTTGCTTTCCCTATGGGACAGCAGGATGATGCCAGGCCAATTAGAAGTCCAAGGGCTGAGTATTCCTAGCAGGCCAAGGAGCTCAAAAGGCTGCTCCCACCTCTTGGGTGGTAAAGACGTCCTTGGCAAAAGAAGAAAAGAACCTGAGTCAGCACTCTTCCCACTAGACCTGTGAAAAAGAGTTAGTGCAGGAGGCAAGAGGCATGTTCCCAAGAAAATGTTTTCAGTGAAAGACAATTCAATAGGACATTTTTTTTACTACTGTATTATCAATAATTAGCAAAATTACACAGAACATTACCAAGAAAGAGTTTACTCCAATAATACCTAACCTTAACCCATCTGTATGACTCACACAAACATGCTCATGATGACAGTTAACAGCTACACTTTGTCAAGAAAGTTAACCCTGTCAGTCACTGGGCAGCTCTGCTTGGTTTACATTACAGCCATGCCCTTTATACACTAGAATTCTATTTACTGTAATTATATGTTAGAGTTTATTGGCTTGTAATCTAAAAAAAAGTAACAGGAAAGAAAGCAGGAAATGTGTTACTTTGCAAATCTCTTTTCTGCCCCACATGTCACAAATTAGCATATGATGTATTTCATTCCTAATCAAACTATGGCAGGACTCTTGCAGTACTTCTTTATCCATTCTCCCCAAAGAGGCACAGCCCCATCATTCTTCTGATGAGAGGCCACCAAGTAAAGTTATGCCAAAAAGCTATCTAGAGAGAAGCTATTATCTGCTTTTCTACAAAATCAGTTTCTGGTCTTATTAGCTTGCATTATATAGTAGAAATTGAATGTACATAGCAGAAATTGAACTTAGGAGGGTACAGTGAAACATACACACTACCCATTTTTCAGCCTAACTGTAGGATACCCAACTTCCTTTAGAGAGACCAGAGCTAATAGTCCAAGATCTTGAGGTGCACAGTCAGCATCTCAGCTGAAGACAGGGGAAGAAGTCATGCAGTTATGATAAAAAGTTGTGCTGAAGTCTACTTCTCACCCAAATCTGGTAGCAAGAGCCAGCAGGCCTGCTGACTACCCCTGCACATAATTACTGGTGCCTTTACAAGTTGGTTATTTACAAGAACATCTACAGCTCTTGCCTGGGTAAATCTTCTCATACACAAATGGCAGTTTACATGATTTGGCTGCCCAGTGGTGAGCCCCCATGTGCATAAATATGCATTATGGCTGGGCTTCAGATTAGAGAAATCTGATCCTGCAAGGTTTTACTGAGCTTTGCAAAACTGAAATGCTTTGTTACCCAGATGTTGCTTTGAAGTATTTTGACTGAAATTTTGCCTGTGGATTTATATGGGAATAAATCAAGAGGCAAAATTGTCCTCTCAGTATGTTCTTACTGGGGGCACTGATAGCATTTTAGTCATGTTACGAGGTGCTGATGTGATCATTTATTCCAGAAATTTAGAAAGTGCAGTGATATTCCAACAGAGCATTTTGTAATGTCCACCCAACAGCAGCAAGCATTCAGATTTGAAGGCAGTTTGTAAAGCAATGCACTGGGGACAGATTCGTTTGAATTAGGACAGAATAATATTTGATCACAGGTGTTTAAACATGAGTATTCACTTTCAAGTTTTTCATCGAGTGAGAAAAAAAGAAAATAGGAAGAGAACATGGATGGGGAAGGGGATAGGAAGGGAAAAGAACATTTGGAGCCTTTTCACCTGTTTGGGAACGAGATGCATTAGTGAAATAAATCAGGTTTCATTTGTAAAGATGAAGCACACTCAGCAGTCTTGAGAAAAAACCCAAACACCCAAACTCCACTCATGTCTCTTCTGTGGGACTTTGGTGTTTAACAGGAGCATCAATTTTACGGTTAATATTTTGTTCAGTCTGATGTTTTGAGCTGTGATTTACAACCATGTTCCACGAGAGAGTCCTACCAGTGTCCCACATTATCTACAGTTATAGCCACTCGCAGCCTGCGCTCACTGGAGTGCTCAGTGTTGGTTATGATAAATATCAAACCAGTGACCATGACATCTCTGTGTGCTGAAATTCTTACCCTCACCAGAATGATATTTAGAAAAGTGTAGCTTCATAAGAAATAGAGTAAGAAAATGAATGCAGCTTTTGGAAATAGCAATGCTGGAGAAACCTCTCTGGCTTCTTTAGGACATATGACTGTTTCAATATAATTAATGACCAGTCATCATATAACAAGACATTGTGAGTTTTAAATTCTTCTTAACAAGTGCTTATACCTTATCTGACCTCTAACATTAAGCTTGTGCTAAAGGTGAACCCATCCTAAAGATTGTTTGAGGAAGAACCAGCTCAAGACAACTGTTATCAGACCACCATGCTGGGAGTCAGGAGATACTACAGAGGAAGGAGAGGACTGCTGAAGACTTTCTGAAATGTGACTGTGTCCTATAGGATTGAGGTATATGCATCAAGACATTGTGGTCACACAACTCACTATGGTCTTAACATTGCATGGAGCTATGAGAAAGTCTGGGGCCAGAATTAAAATCTGATATCTTTCAGGTTCTGTGCTTGCTTTGTATTTATTTTGAACTGCAGATAAACCACATACTCCTCCTACCTGAACTCCCATGACATAAGTAAGCATAAGGTCTTCTAGAGAAGCCTGCTTGGCTGTGGTGGTGTGGCCAGATTGTTGTAGCTCTGAGGTTGCTAAGGGACCACGACTCTCCTGGAGAACTGTAGGAAAAGGAAAAGCAGAGGGAAAGACACACACCCACTCATGGACAGACACCTGGAGAAGGGAGAGGGCCACATCTGTGACCTCAGACTTTCCCAGGAAATTTGAAGGAGCCCCAGTAAGAGAAGATTGTTCTCCAGAAAATTTGGCAGAGCAAAGGAGACAGAATGAAGGAATTCACTATCTCAGATTACCCTGCCATTGGTCGTAGCTCCGGATGCTGCCGGCTAGATCTCATCATAAGCACATGTGAAAGGAAGGTTCATTGCTCATGGAGAAAGGCTCTGCACATGGGTCAGCAGGATAGTGGAAGGTGGTGTTGCAGGGAAAGAAGGGGCCAGGACTGAAATTGATCCTGAAACTGGTGTCTCATGAAACCCACCTTCTCCTTTTGACTTTGGATTATGATGACGAAGGAGCACTCCATTCTAATACTTTGCCCCCCAATGCAACACTTCAACCTCTCCTCTGACTTGTGGGTTTTTAAATGCATAATATCTTAGTCTTCAAAATCACCTTCGTAAGAGGACACAGGTAGGACATTGCCACTGAGGTAACAGCTCATGTAGTTGCAGGACTACATCATCAAAAGTAACAAAGCAGCAATAAATCAGAATACTTCATCACAGTGAACCTCTCTCTCTCAAGGAAGTCCTCTGCATGATACTAACCTTGAAGCTGACATTAGATTTACAGCTCAGCTCCCCTGGGTAATGATGCTGATTACATCCATACTAAAAGAGCAAAGTAGGTTCATTTCCTTCCCCTCTGTAGCGAGACTTCACTCATGACTGTCACAAGGAAAGCCTACAACAGGTCCCTGAATTGCTTTGGACATTCAGCAGCTGCAGAGCTCTTTCTGAAGGATAGAAATCTCTCCACTGCTCCAGAGCAGCTGACAGCTGAAGAAAGATGGTCAGCTTAATTCTTTGTTGTAGCTACTACATACACCAAGATAAGTAGAGTGATTGAACTGATTTATAGTGCTCAGGTACCCAGCTGATTTTCTCCCCAAACCAGGATTTGCAGAGCAAGTAATCAATTGCTTAATGAAATGAAACAACCATTGTTCTATTGACAGTGATATTACTGAAATGTATTCAGAGAGATCCTAAACTGTCAGCCCAAGACATGTTTACCTTTCACATGTGGCTTGAGTTAAAAATCCTGTGGCTCAGATTGAATTTGATGGGACAAGTATTTAGTGTGGCACTTCCCTGCCTAGCAGGAAGTAGCTACAGTGGAGTTTTCTACTTAGGAGTTACACTAAAGGCTCACTTTCTAGTCAAGGCAGATCTCATCTATCACTCACTTAACTCTAAGACATGATAATCACACTGTGAAATAGACATCTAAAATATATCAAGTGAATCATCTCTGAAAACGTGTATTTCACCTCAATTTATCTAAAGCTGTGCTTTCCAGCTAAGGTTCCCTGAGAACTGAGAAAATCAGGCACATAATAAATCCACTTACATGATTAGCAAAATCCTCAAGTACCTTATCCATGCTGTTAGGCAAAGCCCCTTGCCCTGCTCTAAGCTCTTTCACTAATTGCTACATTAACAACTTGCACACTTAAGTAAGAGGGTCAGTGGTCCCAGGTAAGTCCTGATGAAGGAAAAGGGCAGGGAGAGGGCTTTTCAGAGGGCTTTTTCAGGCTGTCACCAAAGTATTTATTTCCAATGCCTTTTGATGACCAGGGGTAGAGAGGCTCTTGATAATTTTCAATGTCACACTGCAATTTGAATTAAAACTGCAAAGCTCTTGGTTTCTTGGTGTTTCAGCAGGCATTTGACCACCAGTGAAGATGGGAACAAGTGCTGTTGCTAAACACAACTGACAGGGAGCACTTATAATTAGCACACTTCGGCTCACCCTTTAAAGGAGCATACCTGAACAGGATTGCCTGAGGCAATGTTCAAGTATACTTACACCACATATAAATCTGATGTAAGATCTCACCTTCTTGTGGTGATCCTAAAGAGGTAGTGATTTTTAGGGGCTAGGTGAGACACTACTCAAGGTGGTTCATGAACTACCACAAGATTAGGACTCAAACTGAGGGCTATGATACAGTCTTAGCATGTGCCTTGAGGCTCTGAATATACCAGCATGTCTGCTATGAAGGTACTATTTAGAATATAGTCTAAAAGAAGGCCAGACAGTATTCTCTGGTCCCTCGTTCTTGCAGTGGAAACTGATTTGAGTGCAGTCTGTCACTAACTCCTGTTAAAGCAGGCCAATATCCACGCTACATAGGACCTGGCTCTGGGCTTGTTGAAAGACTGTTCTTGAGGGAGCTACCAAGGGAGCCTTGCCTATGCAGCCTCCAGGGCACTGTCTCTAGAATCACACCCAGTTTTGTGTTGGAGAGAAAGTTAGGACCATGGAGCCAAGGAGCCAGGTAGTGGTCAAGTGAAGTAGAAAATTAGAATTCTGTTTCTTACACCTATTTGTTGGACCTTATGTTTTTCTGTATCTGTGAACTCTGAGAGGCCATAGTTAGACTTTCATTTCAGCATATCAATACAAACCTAGTCTGGGAGGTTACTAGATTGAGTACTTTCTGTGATTCACAGAGGAATACTCACTATTGCAAGTATATGTTTAAGTATCTTGTCCCATTGTGGGTTTATACCTCATTCTGAGAAGAAAAAAAGTGGTGTCTGCTATACCAGAGGATATCAGTGCTAATCCAGAGTACTCCTCCTCATATGCCTTGGCTCTGTTTATTATAGGAGAGCCAGGCAGCTTTCTTTGGGAGCCAACTCTCACCATATGCTGTGTGGGTTCCCTCTTTCCGCTCCTCAAAGGAACTGACAGCCTGGCCTGGCCAGAACAACAAAACAGTGTGCTTTACACGCACAAAAAGCTTTTGAAGGTTTTGCTCAGGATGGGGATGGAAAATTAGATCTTACATAGGAAAGTTAAACAAAGAATCCTCAGAATAGCTCAAAACCTGGGGCATTGGTGACCTGTCCCCCTATTTGAGTCAAAATAGAGTTCTCCCTTGGTTTCTCTTCTGGCTGTAAAGAGGCTTTTGCTATTGGGATATGGCTGCTCCAATCAAAGATATGTTTTATTCCTTTTGTCTGAGACAACTTTTCCGTACTGTAGGCATGGTTTTGACTAACCATTTTCTGATGAAGAATATTTTTTTTTCCCCATGGTGTTCCATGAGGCTGACTGAACATTCTAAGTGATGGTAGTTGCCTTGCATGCTATCCTCTTTCCTTTAAAAAAAGCCATTGGCTCCCACTTAGAGATTCTCAAATCACCACGGACTTGATCCCACCAACCTTGAGCAGACATCTTGGCAGTGATATCAGTGAGAGCTGTACATGTGGAGATCTGAAAATCTGTACCTGTATTGCTAATGTGAGGATTACTGGTCTGGGTTCCACATAAAGCCTTTGTTTCTTTTAAATATGTTGCCTGCTCTCCCAAAGGATATAATTTGGTTAGCTACTTAGCTGACATCAGAGATGTTCTACTGCAGTGTACAATGCCAACACTTAGCTGAATTCTTGACCTCCTGAAAAATGCATGTATAAGATAATGCATTGCTGAGTGCAGTTGACTTTTGGCTATAAGGGCTGTGAGTTATTCATGCCAGAGCTTCAGAGTTGGATTAGCTCTAACTGCTGTTTGAAGAAGCACATGGAGATGCAGCTGTATTATTTCTAGAGCCAGAAATAAGGCTAACATTTCCTGGGCTGTACAAACTTGTATGAAAAATCTATCCAGAACAAAAGTCACTCTCTCTAGAGCTGGCAAAGGTACCCCTCCTGCGTATTGATTGGAGCAAGGTCTAGATCCCCATCCTATGGTTCCACATTCAATTGAACCATCAGTTCCAACCATGATGGATCAAGACAAATGAGCCTTCCTAGTCCTTGTTAGGAATCACAACCAAGACAACAAACCTTTGCTAGAGTCAACTCCAGGATAACTGTGAAAGACACTGAGGTTATGAATGGTGTGAGGACAGCCAGGTTGTCACCTAGAGACTGGTTGAAGTGCACTGACTTCTATGGGAATTGGGAATCAGGCACAGAAGTGTGATTTTTTTTTTTTCCAGGTGGTGCCATGGGTCAGGATGTGGGACAGAGATTAGGGTAGTATTTTTGTATCCCTTAGTACAGGTATAACTTGAACATTTTTACAGAAGTGAGTCTGGATCTAAAAGTGCTGCATTTGGATCACCAAAGTCTTTCTGAATTCAAACAGGCTCTCTCTGGTTGGTTTACTTATGAGGCCAGATTTAAATTGGTCCCATGCAGTAACAGATCTTCCCTCACATCATACCAGCAGCACTGAAGCAAACTGGCCTTGTTCAGTCTATGTCAAAATGTATGTATTTGCTTTACTTACGTAAAACAGATTGAAGGGAATAATTTGAGTCACTTCTGTTTCAGACGAAGGGCAAGGTCTAGGGAAAATAGACATCTAATTTCCTATGAAGTTACAGCTGAGTTGCCTGAGATTTCTCATGCAATTTTTCCATCATGAAGCTGCATTAAAATCTGTTTTTCAAGCAGTTTTCCTACAGCTGAGATGAAGTTGATTTATGACCCATCCAGTTCTATGCGTTACAGTGGTGATATTGGCCAAGTTTCTTCAGTACATATCCACTCTCAGACTTTCTCACTTGGAAAAAAATTATTTACTCCCTACTCTTACCTGAAGTATGATCTGTATTCATGCTGTTCTCCTTGCCCTTACGCAGAGGAGGGAGTTAAAGAAATACTTCTTAGACAGTTTCCCACACTTGGGCCTTGAAGAAATGTTGCCCACTTTCCTTACAGAAACATAAATAAAGTCCTTCTCTTCAGGAGTGAAGGTCCAGAGTCTTCACTTTTCCCTCTCCACAAATTAGAGGCATTTACCTAAAGAATTCTAAACTATAAATCCGATAGGCCAACAATTCTGCAGCAAGCTGGAGAAACAATTTGACTCCCAGCACATCTAAATGTCCTAATTAGATAAGATTAATTCAGAACAAGGTGCAGACAGACCACTATACTCCTCACACCCACGGCAGCTGGTACATTGATGGATGCTGTCTCCTTCTCACACATATGGGGACCATGTCTGCCTAGGCAGAACCACTCCCTGTCCCCTGCCCATGTGCTTTGCCAAGGCAGTACTTCTCTGAGCAGGTGACAGGGAGCTTATCCTTCATAGAAGGATAATGGAGGAAAAGTGAAAGGTTGCTATCCTGTCTCCTCCCCTTTTCCAATGATGTTCATGATGATGAAATGGGGGAGAGCAATGGATTCCCCTTGTTCCTTCCCATGGGAAACCAATTTCTGGTCTCTGAAATTATGGACACTCAAGTGAGACATCACTTATATGTGGCTCATCCCTTTGGTGGGACTGAACATAGTGCTGAGCACTAGAGTCGTGGTTCCAATGTGGCCAGTTTGAAATACAGTTACAGAAGAGGAGTGAAGCAACATGGTATAAATGGAAACTGCAGGACACAGAAATAAAATGTCCATAATCAGCATTTTGCACCAGGCAGAAAAGAACTATGGAGACATTCTAAGCATGAAGTATTTTATCCAGGGCTGAAGAAAGGAGTCATTTGTTTCACAGTGTGAGTGAAGCTTGCCACTGAAGGAATCATATTTTGTTATTTATTTTTTTCCTGCATTGTGTGTTTTCTGCCTTCACTTTTGAGAGCTCACTGCTCTCTGTGTGGTACCTGAAACACCTTGCATGATTTTCAGATGCATTAATTGTGAAGCTGTTAAAAAGAATTTAAAAATAGACAGTGACAGACAAGAGTTGCCAAAAAATAATTTAATGGTTTGCAAAGAGAGGAATACAAGGAAAGCTGTAGACAGACATACCTCAATGATTTCTTTTTGATTCACTTGATGCCTCATAATTGACACAGCTCCGCACTTAAGAGTAAGCAGGGAAAAGAGGAGGGAGATTGAGATAAAATCAGATGAAGAGGAGTTAGTTGCTATTAATTTTAGTAATTAAAAAGCATTATGCTTTTGTATCTTTGTTACTCTAGTACTGATAGATGGAGAGGCAAACCAGTGAAAACTGAAGCTTTATTGTCACATACCTTCCTAACAAGACAGGTAAAACAGCAACTTGATGATAAAGGGTAACAGCGGGTAAGTGGTTTCCAAGGACACCGTTTTTGGGAGGAGGGAGGATGTGCAGTGCTAACTTGGCAAGCACAGTGCTAGAAGAATGGCAGCTCTTTCCACCTTCCCCTTGGGTCAGCAGCACTATGTGTATCTGCTGGTCTTGATGGACAGGTGGTCTCACTGGCACTCAGGATTCTGATCCCAGTGTGTTCATGCCTCTGTCTCCCAGTGCTGGTTACAATCCCACAGGCCCAAAAACAGTGGGGCAGGAGATCATCTATGGAGATTGGTAGCCCTATACTGCCTGTGTCAAGAGTGAAGTATTTCCACCAGTGCCTAAGCTGACTACCCTTAGGGATCTGGTTAACTATTTGTAATGGAAGGAAAGGTTAAATATGAACCTATACATCCTCTTGCTTCAAACTCTGATTGTACTTGAGAATCTAACCTATCTTGTGACATGAGAAAGTCCTGATTCAACTACACATTTAAGCATATATATATATTTTCATTAAATGTATCATAAGGAGTTGTTTAGAAATTGTTAAAGAGGGCCAAGTTTCCCTCTTGACACTAGATCGTGATTTATGTATGGATTTTTTCCTATTAGAACACAGTGAAAAAAACAAAAAACAAGACAATATTTTTGTATAACAGAGGAGCTGAGAATAGCTGATAACAATTCCACTTTGATTTTCTAGTAGGACTGAGAATGCAAAAAAAAAATGACAGTGCTATCTCCTCTAAAGTTGTTTGATTTCTGGAAGATATGTCCTTTCCTTTTAGAAAAGATATGTCCTTTCCTTTTAGAAAATGAGAAGCTGTTTCTTGAAGGATGGACAATATTTGAAGAGTTGGATAATAAAGTCCTACACTACCAAGCTTCATCTTATTCCAGCGTGGCATCTTGTTAAAGTAAATGAAGATGAAGTGAAGGCAAAGTTGTGTTGATAGTGCCACTGACTTAATGCAGAAGACAACCCTAATGTTAGAGGATTTAAATTCTTTAGAAAAAGAAAGAAATCATAGAATGTGAGGTCAAGTAATCTCTCTTTAAACTAAGATGAAACTCTTCACTGATATCCTTTTCAGCTTAAGCTGAAACCCCTGTTTAGGTCAGCTTCATGAACTTAGAAGACTTTAGATACTAAATGGATCCCTTATTTTGATCTTTCTGCTGTCCCTCAGCATTCCAATTCACAAACAGATACTGTTTAGCCAGAAACTTGTATTCCATTACAACATTTATTCCCGAAAGCTCTGCTGGCTTTAAGGACAAATAAATGAAAAATTCATCATATTCTTTGGGAATCTTTTCAAGCAGTTACATCATCACATTAATACAGAACATGCCCTTCTTCCAAATTTAGCTCTGTTTTCACTTCCAAACACTGGTTCTTGTAATCTCTTTCTAGGTTATAGAGCACTTTCAGAAGCAGGACTTTTTCTGGTCCAACAATACTCCCACAACAACAACTTGAGCTGATTCTCATCTCTTCTATTAGCTGGATGGGTGAACCTAAGTAACCTGGTTTAGGACATCTTTCTCTAACACTAAAGTGACTTTTGCAAACCTTTTCAAATTAATGCAATGTGAAATACAGATTAGGAGCTATCAGGAACAAACTCAGTAGACAGGGAAGTAGCTTTCCAATTGGTGTCTGTGATCATCTTTTTGACTCTCTTTTCCTCTTGAGGTAATACTGCTTTAGTAGATAAAAAATAAATTCATCTAAAACATTCAGGTATTGATGTGCAACACATCAACTGTGCTACAACACAGGCACACAGACTCCAATGTGTGTTGAATGTGTTGTGTTTACTGCACAATGTACAAGCTGTACATTTGTTCAGTATCAGCTAGATGGAAACACAGAGCCTTGACCATGTGTTGGCTGAAGTCCTCACTTCTTCATTTAGCCCTTTGCAATTCAGCAGGCAGATGCATGTCTGCAATTCACACGTTCATGCTGTTGTAGCTCGTGAGTCAATATGGCTCATCCCTTTGCAGTTCAGATTTAAGTCATTTTTGCAGTACAAAAAAGTTGAACATACTGTGTCCAGTCCTACCTTTCTGGAAATTCAAAGTTTAGTCCCTCAGCTTTTTCACTGGAGGAAGGATTTTACTGAAAAGGAAAAGAACAATACTTGATGCTGCAAGTTGATGGCCTACATGTGCCTTATTCAGAACTTCAGCAACAACATCAGAGAAGAAACGTATTGGTCTTGCTCAGAAGCTTAAAGACTACCTGCTAGGCTCTCTGTATAGACTCCACTTGAGAAGATAAATGAAAGTCTTTTGTCTTTGACATGTAAGAAGTAAGACTACCTGATCCAATAGCCAGCAGCAACTTTAAGAAGCAACTTGTAAGTCTTGAAAGGGCTGAACAGGACTCAAGGGACTGTTACGTTAAAAATCCTTCTGACATCAAAGACAGTTTAAGGTAAGTATTTCACAACTGGTTTTGTAATCTTACTAATTCCTGCTGCTTCATTGTCACACAGGTTTTATATTCAGAGTCCTCAGCACAGTATGACCCTGTACTAGTGGAGATCTTTAGATGTTGCCTTATTGTAAAGGCTGTATACTAGATAATAAAAGTTCATTCCATAAGGCCTATCAAGCAAACTATGTATATATAATGAGATCATACAGTTTACCTGAGCTATTACCTAAAGAGCTTCCACATCCAAAGATTGACTTAGCAAAGGCTTTATTTTTCAGATGATAATTTACTTGTGGGGAATAACTATTTTAGGAGCAATTTTGTGGTTCAGCAGTGTTTAGCTGTACACATCCTTCATTTCTGATACATGGGTTTTGCAGTGCAGAGGAAAACTACTAAATGGACGAGTGAACTGGTGAGAGTTCTGAGATCACAGAGTAGTATTTCTTGCCAGTTCTTCCCAAAACATCATTGCCAGAGTTCTCAAGTTTAGACATTTTCTAGAGAAATAAAAAAATAAAAAGTAAAGTCAGTTGTTAAATACTATTGAGACAATTGGAATAGGGTTGTTAGAGCAGGCTCTGTTAAACTATACACCCTGTTTTGTTATCTCTTAAAGGCAAAAAGCAAATAACCCATGGATGTAGAGTTAGGATTTGAAACAAGATCACCAGATAACAAAAGCTACAGATGTCAAACCAGCATAACACTTTTGTGCATGCCTTTCTCTCCCTGATATCCAAACTCACTACAGCTTTATGATCAGAACGGTTCAGTTAATCAGCTGAATGACATTATGAGAAATCAAAAGATATTTGACCCTGGGAATTCATTGTTACATCGGTCAAGTCCTGAAAACAAAACACCTGCTCCCCAGAAGACAGATAGGCCATCAACCTGCTCAGCTCTTTTTCTGTTCTCTGCTCCCTGTTCTTAAGCTCTCTGGCACTCAAGCTGCAGGATTTTCATCCAGTGTTTCAGAAGCATCAGCTTGATCTGCCTAAGGGACAAACTACATGTTAGCTGGACCATTTTTGGCTTGAACTCTTCACGTGTTACCTTCTTGCTCACCTTAATGAAGTCACATTGCCAAGAAAAGTTAGACCAGAGGTTCCTTCCAACTTGGCATTCTATATATGTGGGGTTTTCTCTACTATTACTTTTCATAGAGCAACACCTGTTTTCCTGTCTGTACACAATGGCCCATGAGAGGAAAGAGACAATTGATATTTCACTTGAACAGAATCTATACACACTGCAATGCATCACATTCTAAGCAGGAGGGCTAGGATGGAGCAGAGACTTGAGCACAGGCTGCAAAGACAAAGGGGTGAACCACTCAATGTTTCTGTATTGATGAAGAACTCCTCTCAAAGAAATCTGAAGTCAATTGATAGACTTGTACATTCTGTCAAACTTATACATAACCTGGCTAGATTATACAGTCTGTGTAATGTCACTGTGCTTGGAGCATTAATCAACTCCTTGTCTGAGTGCCTGAGGACTCAATCCTCAATTTGCCTAAGGTACTTTATTCTTTTAGCTTCCTCTGAAAAGGTAAAAAGCTGACATGCATCTTAGGGAATGCTTAAATTGTTTAAATATAGCTTATTCAAATACAGATAAAATACATACTAGTTACGAGGAAAAAAAAAAATTAAAACAGAAAGCCCTGGGAGGGTGCACACAGCTGTCACCATGGACTGCTTCCACCCATGGGGACCCCAACCCTCTTCTAAGAATTGTGGTCCCAGGTGTTTCCAGCCATAGATTTAATCTGCAACACTGCTAAAGTTCAGCATCTGGTTTGACACTGCCCATCAAGCATGTCCGGTAAGCTGAACAGTCACCTTGACCCCAGCCATATGAAAGCTGGTAGTTTGGTGGGAGCAAGGGTGAAGAGGTCTGAGCTGCTCCTGGTAACACTTCTTTGCTCTGCCTAGGGCATGCTTGGAGATCTTTAATATTGATGAAAATCAGGCCCTTTGTATTCAAAATGAGGATATAGTTGCTGCATGATTAACATAATCTAATGGCAAGAAGTCCAGTGGGAATTGCAGCTTCCTCCATAGCTGACTTTCAAATACAAATACTTGAAAAAGCAGTAATGTATCTGTATAATGCACAGTCAATTTGCAGCCTAAGTGAGAAACATCTTGGGGTTTAAAAAATAATCTCCTCTATTTCAATTTTCTCTGTATCCTTCAGAAGATGTCTGCACCACAGCCTCAGAGATGATGCCAGAGATGATCCCTGCTGAAGGCTGTTCTGGTGAAAACCACTACAAATGTGTATCACCACAGCAAGTAAAATACAGCAAGGTGCAACATGACACACTCAACATTACCATATGTATTTACCCAGGCTGGAGCTCAGTGAAATAATATATAAGGAATGACTCTTTCCTGTATCCCATGGAAGGAGCAGTGGTTACAGCAGATCATCTTAACAGCATATAGTGTCCAGCAGGCCATGGAAAAGTTCTGCTATAAAACTTCTGCTGTAGTGTAGGGATGTGCTTGCCTCTGACTTTACTTTTACAAATGTTTGTGTCACCCTTACAATGCCTTTTTAACAATTATTTGTTTACAATAACTCATCTGTATGTACATGGAAGGGCAAAATGCACAGAAAGTTGCTCAACACCAACACTCTCATGGAAAGGTATTCCTCAGCAGCTATTTCTGCTGGGTTTTGCATATGGAGAATTGAGGTGAACACGATGCACCTGGCATGCCAAGAAACATGATGGAGAGATGACAGAGAAAGCTGACTGCAGGACTGAACACATGGCTTATTGTTGGCACCATGAAGAGAGGAATGGGATTGGCATCACTTGCAGGAAAGAAATGATCAGAAGACATATTAAAAAAAGTAGAAGGAAAAACATCCATACAAAGATAGTTAGAAAAGAGTTGTTACTGTAGGAGGTTGTAGGTCATACAGTGTTGGAAAAGACTGATAAATAACACCAGAAGAAGCAGAAGAACCTGCTTTAGCAGGGAGCTTGGACCCCTACCGTTCTGTGATTCTGTAAGCATTAGGGAAGATTAGTAGTGCAGAAAAGAACTGGAGATAAAGAGCAAGCAAGAGACCTCAGAGTGTGAAAAACAAAGGAAAATGAGGGAAGAAAGACAGGAAGATCATAATGAAGGAAAGATCAAGGAGGCTGCAGTTGTTAGCTACTTTGTCACGGTTTGCCAGTGTGGGCTTCAGTCTGGAAGCTGAAATCATAGCTGAAGGAGCACAGGGCAAATGCTTGCAGGAAAATCTTCCAGTGTCCCTGAGCCTTTGCTGGGTCCATTAACCATGCCCTGGCACAGGTTAATCAAAGCTGGAATGTAAAATGAAGTTTTGGGAGGAGAATGAGCATGTGAGGGGAAAGCAAATGGAAGAAAGGAGGGCGCAAAGCATCAAAGACAGAGAGCAGATCAGAGAGGAGACTTGATCACTGTGCCAACACTTCTCCTCCACAGAAGAAAAGCACCTGAAGTCATCTGCTACTCATGTTGTACAGAACATGGCATGGAAAGTAACTGAGAGGGAGTTATAATCACCACAGAATCATCATAAACGATGAAGCATATCCCCCCCGTGATCACATTGCCAGCTGAATCACTCAATTTCTTCATTAGTTGAAAAACAGGAGGAAAAAGGATTTTTCTTTTTTTGTGAGAAGCTATTTTTCTGAACAAGCAAGACAAGCACAAACAAGCATCCCAGAAGAGAGTTCTTACACACAACTCATTGCAGGTTAGTTGTACATCATTTTATATTAAGCATTGGACACATCGTAGAGGGGCCAGCTTGTTGCCATATTACATTTCCAAGTGGAATGATGTTTCTACACTTATTTCTTTCTCTTGATGGCTCCAGCAATGCTCTGGATGTGATGGGTAATGACTTGTAAATTCTGCTTATGAAAAAAAAGTAAAGAAGCTGCCATTAGTTTGGTGTTGTGAACGGCAATTTTTCTTCCACTCAGCTGTGTCTTGCACATAGGTACTAGAACCCCTCTACCTCCTTACAGGCACAAACAATAATGAGGCAAGGGGACATGGAAGCTCCCTTCCTTTTCCATTTTGAGGCACTTCTCTGAGAGTGAGAGTTTAGGAAACATGAGGACAGTCACTTGCTCTGGATCCTCCTGCAAGGATTGAAATTGTGACTTTTCCCATCACTAGTAAGCTAAGGTTTCTCAGAAAAGAAATGTTTATGTGTCATGTAACAGGCACAGCCAGCAGCAGTTTATTTTCCATGGCTGAACCATTAAAGCCTGCTTAGACTATTTTCAACCAGTTAGGACAACATTTTTTATTGCAGAACTAGAGATACGGAGAGAATCAAGCCTGAAGGAAACCTGCAGCTTGCCTTGACCTCCTGATCCCTTCCCAGTCCTGGAAGAGGATGTCTGACCTCATGTGTAATATGTCCATGAGGTCAGCAGTTAGAGCCCACCTGTAGCATAAGTAATATCTCCTAGCACCATTTCCTAGGTTTTCTTCCTATCCACCACTTTTTTTTTACTGAAGAGCAAAAGCTGATGCCAGGCACCTGCGTTTTCCCCAGGACTATCATTAGTTTTCCTTTAGGTAGTAAAACTTTGTACACAGACATGAAAAGGGGAGGAACAGGGAGTACAACTGGTGAGTAGCATGCTGAGAAAACTTTGCTCTGAGTCTTGGTTGCAATAGTCCTCAGCAAACAGTAAGTGACTAGTTTTGTATATCCAGATCCTGACCAAAAGGATGGCAATTTTTAAGAACAAAGAATTTAAAGAATTCGAAACATTTTAGACCTAGTAAATTTATTATAATTTACATGGGAATGGAAATAAAAGAATTAGGGATAATTCTGCTTTTACAGCAGCTTAGATGAGGGACTGCAGTGAAGAGAAGTTAGAATAGAAAAGTTGAGGATTTAAGTTTGCATCTGTTCCTCTCCTGCCTGAACCACCTCCCATCAGCCTCTTCATTCTATTTGTACACACTGTTCCCAGGCCTTGCCATCCCCAAGTTTTCACAGCTACTTGTCTTACACTATTAAATGAAAAGCTGCCTTACCTAAGGTCAGCTGTGACTTTCCCTCTGCTTTTACAGCTCCTAAGATAATGGGACACAGTCCTGAGAAAAGCTTTAAGAATGCAGTGTGGTACAAAGTGCAGATCAGGAGCAGCAATATCACACTTTCAGTCTCCCTCTTGAGAAATTATTTAGTATGAAAAAAGACAGGAACAATGCCTTTCAAGCCAGAAGGGACTCTCTGCAAACAGCTTGTTAGACTGCAGTGTAACCTGTGTCAAAGGTACAGCTTTGTATTAATTCATGCTTCAGGTGCAGTGGCTGTTAGTCAGATTAGAGCTGTTCTGGGTGGGGCAGGATCACAGAATGTATCTCCTTGGAAGAGACCTTCAGGATCATTCAGTTCAACCTTCGGAGGCTGCATCTTAGTGCTAGAACATCCACCATATGTCTCAGCAAGAATAGGCATAACCAAACCCTTCCTGTAACCCAGAAAGACAGAAGCACAACAATTCACAAAACAGTGACAAAGCTGCTACCTAAGTCAACTGGTTTTCTATGTGTACTTTTGCATGATTGTGCACAGGCAGTCTTAGGTGATTGTGAGTGCAAATTACAGATGTCAGTGAAAAACAACTCAGCGAAAATATCTAATATCAACTTTCAGCTCACACTGATGGCTAAGTGTTTGTTCAAGAAGCATCACACATGCAAAATGTCACATCATGGCCATCTGGATTTCCTCAGGGCCTGCAGTGGATGCTGGTACACCTCTCCTGACTTCTGCTGTCCCTGTGTGTAACACAAAGATCACACACTCAGGGCAGGGACCTGTGGTTACAGCTATGGATGTGCACTCAATCGCTTCTGCTGCATGTTATGCATCTTGCTTCTATTTCAGGTAAAACTGCACGCTGGCAATTTTTCTGACAAATAAGCAGTAAGTAATGAATGGACATAAACAGAATGAGATTTTAAAAGAAAAGCTGGATGATCCACAGGTTATATAGCCAGTAGGATAAATAACAGATGGGCAAAGATAATCTTGGATTGGAGGCTGAACAGTGAAAATGTGATGGGGGTGACTTCAAATGAACTTGCAATAGGAAACAGTCCTCTCCAGAGCAAGGCTCAGATCCTCAGGAGCCCTGACACAGACCCCTTGTACTCTAGCAAGGATTTAGAGTCAGAAGCTGCAGGATCTAGCTCTTTATGAATAGTAGCAGAAAATTAAAGCAAAAAAAAAAAAAGAAAAAGACAAAGAATAGGTCTTTTTAATCCTGAGAAAATACCTGGGTATTCCATTTATAGAAATAATTGTGGTATTAGTACTTAAAATACAGTGACAACCAAACATTTAATCGTCTGCAAACAGGAATAGGATTATTTCAGGGTAACTGAAGTCAGTGGTGAGCTAAATAAGCATGAAAAGGATCTGAATGAATGTAGTGTGGCTTTGCTTTTCTTTAGAGCCGTAACTGGGATATTCACATCACAACTACAGAAAGCCACCACTGTTTCTGGAAACAAGCCACATTATCAAACATAGAGAACCTCCTAGAAAGAGGCTATTTGGAGCAGGCAAGAAGGAAGCAAAGTGAAGAGCCGGGGGCAGTGTGAGTGGCTGTGTCTTGGCTTTGTTGGAAGCTTTGATGCTTTTTTCCCCTTACGTTGTGCAAAGCACACTCCCTGGAGGAAGCAGGATTTACTCAGCTAGCTGAAGGCTCTCTGCTATTCAAGCTGCCTAATTACAAATTACGTCACATCAACTCATCTGAACCCCCACGCGGAGGGATTAGAGACCATTAGGGAGTCAGATGAGACCAGCTAAGTCTCGATTCACTTGGAACGTTTCACAGATAGCTACTAACGACAGGCACTCTGTTCCGAGCTAGCCGCGAAGCAGGGTCGTGTCTGAGCTGGTAAATCGGTGCCCTCACTGCCACGATTCTCTGAGTAGGCACAGGATGGGTGGGTGCGGGCGGGGGACTTGGGCTTCCTACACGTGCAGCTAGCAGATATTTTTGAATTAAAATGAGTGTTTGGTGAGCAGAAACTCTTTAGTAAACTGGCAATTAAGAGCGATTTACAGGTGCTACAGGCGATTCGCAGGGTGGCAAAAGTCAGGTGCTCTGAATTTCATTCATTCCAATTCCCTTTCCAAACAAGTCAGGCAAGGCTTGCTGCCTGGATTTTTACTGCTGAAGCAAATAATTCAGCGTTGATTTTATTTATTTGCTGAAAGTATGACTACAATGGCTCCTGAGGATGTGATACTGAAAAATGGCAGCAACTGATCCTGTAAAAGTTCCCCAGAAAGGCACTTATTCTCTTCTTGATTACATTGGAGCAGTACCACCCAAACAGAACCACAAAAGACCTTTCTTGGAATATTGCTTAGAGGTTTTTGAAGCATCTGTGTCTTCTCTGAAGTCTCCTTTGCCACCTCAACAAGTCTCCCAGGAAATGAGAACAAGATGAAAAGAATCTCTGACCCAAGAAGCCATCTCAGATTTGAAATTTAATCCAGTACTATGATGAAAACATGAGCTCAGTGGTATTTTTTTGTGCTTTTTGGGCTTTTTTTTTTCTCTCCCTTAATGCAGAATAGTTTGAAATAATGTACTTGTTTTTACTGAAATATCTTCTCCTGAAAAGACCAAGCAATTTTGTTAAACCAGTGGTCATTATTATTTGATGATTTTTAAATTGCATGCTGTATTACACATTACAGCGAGTTAGTCAAACCACAGACCAGTGTGAAGCCTTTGAATTTATAGAAGAAGTATCACTGAATACTGGTGAAGGTGGTAGGACCTCAAGTGAAGTTTTTAACAATCCAAAGTGATAATATGAGNAAGCCTTCTCTTCTCCAGGCTTCGAGGAGACCTCCAACTTCTTGAATGTTGAGTTTCTGGTCAGCTCCAAACTGGCTTTTTTTGGCCCCACTTTGGGTTATATTTAACAATTTTTAAGCTCTACCTGCAGATCTAGTGAAAGAACACTGAATTCTTCTGCAGCTGTCCTTATGCACCACTTCTGCTCACGAATGCGCTGAGAATAAATACCACGAGCCAGTGAAGTGCCAAGAGATGTGACCTGTGCACAACACAGGTCAGCTTTACTCACTAACTCAATGTATGAGTGGTGGCTGGGTTAGAAATCTGATTTTCTTGGAGTCTCTGAAAAAGCTGCTTCTATCCTTCATTGACAGAGCAGCCCAGACAGTGTTAAATACACTGGATGCTGGACAGTATGATGGTCACCTTGCTGCTGAGCAGTAGCAAGTGGCTGGCACATCAGGTTTCTCCTTCTGTAGAAGCTCATTTAGTGGTACTCTGTAATTGTCTTGCTTAATGCCTGCCCAGACATATAGTCAAATCTCCATCCTTGGAGATATTCAAAACTCAACTGAGTAAGCAGATGTGATCTGGCCCTGATCTGAGATGAAGATTAGACCAGTGAGTTCCCAAGGTCCCTTCCAGGATAAATTATTCTGTAGTTTTCTTGGCACTTTGCAGGCTTCTGGCTTGCCTTCCAACCTCATGCTTTGATATTTTTGAAAAAAAGAAGCCTCCATTGAAAGGCATATTTAATTAATTTTGACTGCTTTTATTTAACATTCAAACATTAAAAAGACTCCTCTCATTTTGTTTTGGGTCAAGTACAAGATTTTGTCCAATGTAACATGAATTATTCCTTACTTTCCTATTTGCAAAGGTTTTAACTCAAAACTGAGATAAATGTTTTCCTCTTTCCCATTGCTCCCTGCCTCGTTTTCCTTTTTGGCTAATGAACTCAAAAAACAGATCTTTGCAAAGCTATGCTAACAAACATCTGTGGACACAGAAAATACTCCAAAAAGAGATTTATTGCTGGAAACTCACACAGTTCATTCCAGAAGCTTACTTAACTAACCCAACACTCCAGAGAACATATTCACAGCCTAAGCATCAACTTATGACCTGATTCAGCTCCCCTGTCCATCTTGGGAACTGACTGATGGACTTGTGAGTGAAAAGAATCCTCCTGATATGCCAGTGGTATTTCCTTGATAAGCAAGATCATTTATGACTCAGTGCAACCTTCTTTGGTGTTTTTCAGGCATTTGATCATGACCTCCCTGCAGGTTGAAGCCAGACTCCCCTTGGTTTTAGCAGTGTGGCTTCACAACCACAAGCAGATCAGAGGAAGGACTACAACAGCAGTGTTTCTGCAGCAAGCCCAGGGATTCTTAAAGCTGTCACAAACTGAGAGGAAAGCCTGACAGGTTTCAAAAAGCCATTTACCAACTGTGGCCCTTTTATCTTTGTGTGGAGAGGGGTGGAAGCTAGTGATGTAAGGACTCAGGCAGATATTCATGCTGGTGGGCTTCCTCCATCTTCTGAACTGACTGTAAGCAAAGTGGTGATGTAATTTACCTCTTGAGTGACACAAATGCTGCAACAGATGACAGATCTTGTAAGGGTGAGTATACTTGAATACTTGGACAGGAATACCCCATCTTTGAGAACTGTAGACATCTTCAAAATACTCTGTGCAGCTGCTAGCCAGAGGTACAGAAGAGCTGTACTGTTTAGAGTTAACAAGCTAAGGAGATATTTTGTGACCATGATTCTTTTTTTTCTTAGACTGTTCTGTTTTACATATTAATAATATTTCTACCCCTTATGTCAGTAGAGAAAGAACAAGCTAAACTGGGGAATATGGTTACATACTACCCAGGAAACTCTGCATTAAAGGAAAACTTTTCAAGGTATGAATCATCTGTATCATCTTCAGATCTGAGCTGATATAGTATGGGGTCTCTGACCAGCCTGCCTGGGTACATTTAGGTCTTGAGGCCCTCATTCAGCAAAGTACTTTATCATGTGTCTTAACAATGTGTCACTGAGCATGCCTTCTGGAGCTCATCAAGAGTCTTCATCTCTCTGACCTTCTCCTTGTACTTGAACATCATTAGTTCATCTGCATTAAGTATCTTAATTAGGAAAGGATTTCATGTGAAAGGTCTATAGCAAAGTGCAAGGGTGAAATCAGCTCCTGAAATAAGGTCACTCTGTGTGACAGACCTTAGCTTTAGATACCTGAATTTGAAGGTCTTGCTGCTTTCTGTCTACCAGCCATGGGAGTCTATTAGTGTCTTGCCAAATGCTCATTCTGAATAATCTTTCTCAAATATGCTTCAAAGGCCCTGTCTTGAAGAGTTCATGGCCCTCCTAGCAGGACATTGTACATCACAATCAGATACAATGGACAGAGGAGCATTTACAGTACCATGGAGAAACTCACCAAGGGAGTGGAGGAATAACAGACTTCTTGTGCTAATGCATGGGTCTTTTATAGCTGCTGTACTCAAAAGTATTGAGGGAGAAAACCAGATGCTGAGGGGCCAAGGTAGAAGACTCCTGGAACTGGAAGTTCTGGCTGCTTTCATAAGTCAGCAGATCTCTAATCAGGCAGTGTTGTCTTGGACTGAATGTGAGTCAGGACAACAGTGTGGGGCCTGTAAATGGGCTGAGATTTCCCAGTTATAAGAGTATCCATGTGATGAGCTTGTGTTTTCATAAAATGAGGCCAGATGAATTGTGAAAAGGCAGCACAACTGACACTGCACAAGCAAGGTTTCTGTACAAAGCTGCAACAATATAAATTTACATTTTTCATCTTACTTAATTGTAATAGATCTAAAACTAATGAGCCTTACCTCTAAACTGCATTTAAGACAATGGTTAATTGCTTCATTTTAATAAATGTTGGCAGAATGGTGAGTGTAACAATGACTGTATGCTCGATTACTACCTAGGCTAGAAAATGAAGATATACAATATTTATGATATACACAATCTGAAAAGCAATTAGGATCCTGAAGGTAGAATTGGCAACTCACTTAAAAACAGGATAATAAATTCATTTCTCATCAAACATAAAGCAAGAAGAGGTTTCAAAAGCAAGAAAGCTCATTGCCTGGAATTTTGGTTTGATTCATTTCTCATTTCCCTCCTCTCTATCTGACATGTTCAAACCCAGTCAACAGCATCATGGGAACACAAGAAAGACAAGCAAAGAGCAACATATTCATGCTGAACAGCTTGTGGTGTACAGGATGGATGTATTAAATGCATTAGAGAGTTTAACTTTACAGCAACACCAGTAAAGGAAAGGGGCCCATGGTAGGTCTAGAAATTGAGGGTCAAAAAAGCCCATTGGAAAGCTTTGACCATCATTAATCTTTGCTGCACGTATGTTCTTTAGCTCAGAAATGTAGTGGTGTATTTGTAGACCCACAAAATTGGTGTGTATGAATGCTCTTTCCACACCTCCCACCCATCCAAGTCGCTGTAAATGTCTTGATTTCCCTGCTTGTATTTCCCTATTGACATTGGAAGTCCCCTAGAGCAGAGCACATCTCTCTGTGAATGGCATGCAACAGTAAGCACTGGGTCCTCAGGACATTTCTGGCATCTCCATGACTGCATCAAGGACACATGCCTTCTGAAATTATTTCTTTTAGTTATCAATTCAGTGTGGGAATAATGATGTATAGGGCATTTTTCATCAGGCACTGAAGAACAAGTCTGATTTTTATTAAATTTCTTCAACCTTCAGATCTTCAAGATATATAATGTGAGGCTTCATCTCTATTTTTCCCCATTAAGAGATTCTTTCAAAAGCATAATGACCATTACTGTAGATGGCCTTTAACTAATACATTGTACAGAACCACTGTACTACCTCTCCTTTTGATTTACAAATTATTATATTCCCCAGCAGTACAGACAAGTCCTGTTTGCATTCATTAGTGAAGCTGCTGTCTGAACTCTGGACATCTTCTGATTCATTTTCTCTTCCTTTGACAAACCTCTTCTGCTGGCAGGTTGCAGCAGTATATTTCCATTTTCACAGTTGCTTTTTTGGTTCTTATTCCATGACTGATTGTTCTCTGTTTATCTATATTTAATCACATTCACTATTTGATATTACTTCAGAGTCCAATTTCAAAGCCCATTATCATTTGTTGGTCTTTAGCATAATTTACAAACCAGAAAACCTTGATTTCAGTGTCATTATACCCAGTGTTAATATAAACAATACCAAAGCCCACATCCCACAGCTGCCTTCTGCAATTTCTCATGGTCATTAATTTGTTTTGGTTTTGGGGGGTTTTAAAGAAATGGTTTCTAGAATTAGCCTAATTTTAAGCACTGCACTAATATCTCATGGCTCTATAACTTTGCCTCTTAGCTGTTATTATAATTGGAAACCAAGGAATTGAGTTAAAAGCTTTATGAATATCCTACCCAGTGTAGCCATCAGTTCCATTATAGAAGCTTTACACTGACAGTGAAGCTCAACATGTTCTAACAAGCTAGTGAAGCATAACCCTCTCTTTATGAAATTACATGGGATTTCCAAAGTAGAGCCTGTATCAGACGCTTTGTGTTCTTTAGAAACAGATTGCTCCTTTAAACCAGTTCTATTCACAGGAGATAGGGCACTGTCAGGTGGCATGAAGCTTTGGGGATTTTGTTCAGGATCAAAAGTGCAGCCTAAGCAGAGCATTAAAGTCCTGGCGATGGCTGCTGTTCTTATCTCTTTTTTTATTAGCATGGCTGCTCAGTGGAACTGCTTTTCTGAACAAAAGTTTGCAAGATGAGACAGTCTCTACTGCTTTTAATTCTCTGTTTTCTGACTCTCATCAGTGAGGCCTTGCATATCCTGCCTGCAAGAGGATGTTCTCCTGAATTAATCCTTGAAATGTTCTTTATTCAGCTGACTTTGATACCTGTAGAGCAAGGTGGGGGTTGTGTGCTTTGACTTCTCCATGACCTTTAGATCCAGTGCCTCAGCCAAAATCTCACAGCTACTCACTTGGTGGAAAGCAACTCCTTGTTTGCTTCTTGCCTTGTGAACGGACACGCGCACGCGTAACGCACACCCCCGCGCACGTCCTGAGTAGGGTATGATTCCTAAGTCCCCGTTTAATGACCTGCTTTTGGTTGTTTATGACTTTGCCAAACGTCTGTTATCTGAATAGAACTCATCACCGTGTGTCTGCCTCAGGCTGAACTTCACAGAAATTCTCAGCACAGGCACCACAGATGTTTTGAGAGGAGGGGAGGGAAAAACATGCTGCACTGCTCATGCAAGGCAACACTTGAGACTTTTCTTAGTAGCTTTACGATGCTTTCCCCCACTTGAAACTGTGGAAGGAGAGTTACCTTTTTGCCAAGGATAACTGTGCTAATCCCTAATAAAACTGTTGAGATGAAGGTTTTGAAAGTTACCTTTTTCCCAGATCAGTAAGCTTGGCAGCAAACATCTTCCAGGCTTCATTTTTCACAAGGGTTTTCTCCAGACTTTTAGATCTTACTCCTCCTGAAATGCATTTGCATGGAGACAGCGACTGAATTTACTCTTCTCAGCTCCAGTGTAAACCCAGATGTTCTTGCAACATGACTTAAGCCAAGCTAACCTAGCTCATAAATAAATAGATAATTCTAAGGAAAAAAAATCACAAGCCTGTCTTTGAACACACATCACTTTTGAACTTTGACAAGATTATGGATGTGTCTAGGGATGAAAAAGACATTTACTTCTGTGTAAATAGATATTTCTTATTTTCAGTATTTAAACAAACAGTTCAAAAGAGATGGAGGCAATTTTCTTTCTAAGGGACGTGGCTAAGAAAACACAGACACCAGGTTGTGAGTTCTGCAACCTTTGCAATGCAAAAGGTGATTTATCATGCAAGCAGTCCAAAATACACTTCTGAAGGATGTGTCCTCTCATGGATGTAAGAAAGAATGGGTTTGTGGGTAGCAATGAGACAGAAACGAAGAAGACCAAGTTTATTCCCTGGCTATTGCAAGAGTTCCTGATGACACTGGCAAATGATATGTCCCTTAGTTTCTGTCTCAGTTTCTTCAGGAGACCACCGTTTAACAGTACTTGTAAAGCAGTTCAGATATTTAGAGAGTGAGGACAGAAACATCTCCTGGTTGGGCTCAGAAGCTTTTCCGAGTTTGCCAAATTATATAAGACTAAGAATTTGTATCTCTACTGAGGACCTAACCACTGTAGTCTTAGAGACTTTTTTTTTCATGCATTTTACACTTTTCCACATAACCAGGCCTGTGATTCATCTTACCTACCTTATAAGCCAAGCTACTCACTCTTCATGATCACTGGTGAGACAACAGGCACCTTTAAGGCATGATTTGTCAACCCAGTTCACTGCCTGGCTGTTCCCTACTCTCTGTGACCTGCATCATCTTGCTCACTTATGGATGTCTACATTATGGATAAATTCCAATCTCGTTGCCTGATTTCAGAAGAACTAAACTCTGGACTTGTTTAAATGTCAGAGGCCTGTGAAGCAAGGTTGAGTGTTTGGGTTTTGCTGAGTGTTTAGCTTACTTGTGGCATTAACCTTCTGAAACCTTGTGACTTGACGTGATGATGAGATTGTCAGAGCTCATGCAAAATGTCAGCTCAGTACTTTCAGGACACTTTCCCCTCGATAAGGCATTCCAGGTAGGAAATCTGTTGAAACATTCCCTGCAAAATGTATGAGAAAGACTCTGCCCTCAGAGCCTCATCTTGTCAAATCCACCCCTCAGTGTTCTCTTATGTTCATCTTATGTTCATCTCCCCATTGAAGCTGAGAACCAAACTCAGCTGGGTTTTGGAGTCTCTCTTAGCTATTTCAGTATCAAAGATGAGGTCTGCAAAAGGCTGTCAGAAATTTGGAAGCAGTTAGGGCTGAATAAGTCTCCTTTGGAGCAGCTGTGTTAATCCTATTATAAAATTAAAACTCATACTCTCCAAAGCAGATATATTGTACTGCCCCTGTAGAAGTCAACAGAACTTTTAGATGTGCTTCAACAGGGCCAGATTTCAGCCTGTGCTTCATTTTAACCCTTTCCCATACATTTCACTAACCCAGGTTCTATTATTTAGCTCTGCTCAGGGAATCTGGGGAGAATCAAAGTCTAACTAACTAGTTTTTCTCTGTAAAGAGAAAGGCATTAGATAGTTGCCCTGTGGATGCTCAGAATTTTTGTTTGAAAGTTTTACAATTTCCAAAAAGGTGGAAATATGTAAAGACTGATCTTTGGATTTGTTTAGAAGACACAGCTCACCTCACTTCCACTGGCATTTTAAATGCTCAGAGCTTTCTGAATAAAGGCTGAAGAGCAATTAACACACAGTGCTGCAGTCAAAATGTCCTCAAAGTTATTTTTTAAGGCAGCAACTTTTATTCCCCATAATTTGTACTGATTTTCGCCTTTGGAAAAGGAAAAAAAAAAAAACCACAAAAAAATGAAAAAAAAACACAAACAGAAAAAAAAAACAACAAAAAAACACCACAAAAAAAAAATCAAAAAACAACCCACCAAAGCCAAACAGTTTTTGAGATAGGACTTAGCAGAGCTTATACATTTCTCAAGCTTTCCTTGTCTGTTTAATTACAGGTTGTGCAGGAAACTTTTTCAGTCTCAACTTTATTATTGAAATGCTACAAGGCCTCTTAGTCTCACTGCAAACATTGCAGAGTTGATCTGAATTCTACAGCTTGAGATCTCTCTTATTTTTCTATTTTTTTTTTGCTTGTTTGAGCTGCAGTTCATTTCCTATGAACTAAGTTAATTAGACTTTGATCTTTTCTTCTTCCCACACAAACCATCTTCTCCAATTTCAAAAACTAGTTTTCCTCCTGGTGCTTTTCTTAGGAAGCTATTCAGGCATCCCCATGAGAGATGGGGAGAGCAAAAAGACCCTTAAGCTCTCAGATCAGGGCTATGATTTTGTCCATCTCCCAAGCATTGTGTTGATACCTACCTCAAATACCTAGCAGAAATTTTTCAGTATCCATGTACACACTCTGTATTAGTTGTGCAAGGTATTGATAGCTTCTGAATAGCTATGAGTGCCTTATTAAACCCTGGCCTGTCTTTGCAGGTTCTACCACAGTCTATATTGAACAAATTTAGATGTCTTTCCTCCAGATGTTCCTAGCCAAGCCAGCTAGGAGAAGGACAGCTCAGCTCAGCTCTGCAATGGTGCCTGTATCTCCATGCTTCTAAATGCCTACATGCTCCTGTGCATTTGGGAGCCCTGCCTAGAAGAACTCTGGCTAAAACAGGGAAGATGTGTGAGGCAAAGAGGGGCAAAAAAGGGTGGCAAGTACCTGTGGCAATGAGAAATAGCTGCAAACCATATCCAGGCTTGGTGCTAGACCATAGGCAGAGCAGACAGGGATGGACACACCTTTGCCTTGGTACCAGCAGGAGAAACTCCTACACAGGAGATCCTGGTTGGCCTCTAAGACTGGCCCTACAGAGGTGTGGCGAAATAACCTCTCCAACTGGGATGCACTAATGACCCAATTTTCTGCTCTTCACATTTGCAAACTGTAGAGGTTTCTGAGACATCTAACCATGACTAAGCACATGTGAGGAGAGAGGCTTGTAAACACTGAATTTATCTGGATTATTTTGTGAGTGTTTGACTCCACTCTGAATACTCCCAGAAAGACTCAGAAAACAGAGTAGAGCAGCAGACATGAAGTAACACATACCTAATCAGGGTTCAGTAGTATCCCCAAAACAAGCAAACAGTATTAGAAAGATGTTTCACATTCCTCCCTGACTATTTTTTATGAGATTTTTGCCCAAAGAAGGAGTATTGGAATGAAGGCACACGGTGGTATTGCCTGACCTTGAAACTTGCATCACATAGCAACTGAAAAAGAATACAGAAGAGAAGAAAAAGCTGCTAATATGATCTTCAGGGGAAAACACCACAAGCTAAGACGGAAAAACTGCATTCAATCACGACAGCCTGTGAGACAAATTTTGGTGCATGGAGTTCAGTCCAGATACTCACTGCCTCCTTGGGCAGCCTGTTCCAGTGCTTTACAATCCTGATACCCAAACTGAATCTCCCCTGACACTACCTGAAGCCATTTCCTTTTGTTCTACCATGTGTTAGTTGGGAGAAGAGACCAAACCCCACCTCGCATGGTCGCTTCCCTGGTCCTGCTGGCCACACTGTTCCTGATACAAGCCAGGATGCTGTTTGCCTTCTTGGCCACCTGGGCACACTGGTGGCTCGTGGTCAGTTGGATGTCGACCAAAGATGGTGGGAAGAAGGAGTAGAGAAAACATTTGGGCTCATGTGTGAGATGCTCACTGATAAGGGTTAACCCCTCCTGACTCTGCCTGGGGGGTGGTTCTGAACCTGATCCCAGATTCAGTCTGATGCACTTATTCCCATGAGAAGAAAAGGCTGCTGCATCAAGTGTGTGACAGTTTACAGGAATTCACTGTGTGATACCAATGATTACAACTGACCTTATGCACAGCCATTTACCTGTAATTAACTCATAGAATAATTATCACAAGAGTCCTACTCTAGTCGGAATTCACATTGAACTTCAACAGAGAATTCTGTTGCTGCTGAATACTGAGAGCTAGAAATAATCAATATGAAATAAGGGTTGCCATAAATACTGGATGGGGTGGATTCACCCCACATAAGGGAAATACAGGAAGTGGAGTACAATGAACAAGTTCAGCATTGAGAGAAAATTGATTGAACATGAGGTGGTGATGGATTGGACTGAAAATTCCTCCTGCTTCCCTTGATATGGTATGAAAGTTCTTGTGTTTGGATTTTGTGTGGTGTATAGTATCAAGTGGGCCAATTTTCAGCTCAAAATCTGAACAACAACTGCATACAGACTGAGCACTGCAAGACACTTGTGGTTTGTTTAACAAACCAACCAAAATCCAAGAAAAATTCAGCATGAGTTTTTTTCCTAGGAGGATTTCTGTGCAGCACCAGGACACTGAGCCACAGAAAGGGCATGTTTCCATTTCACCAAGAACTGGGATAGATTTACAATACCAGAGTTCATAAATACTCTTTTCAATATATTCATATCACTGTTATCTAGGTGACATTGCTTTACCTTTTCCATCTAGTTTGTCTTATTTTGCTGGTGATGACTTGTCTGCCTCTGTTTATCAGTTTGTGTTTATATGTGGAGCTAAGTGAATAGTGCAAGATAAAATAAAGTTCAGCAAATTGCCTCTGAAGGATGTCCACATTGTCTGCACTGGAGTCCTCCATGTGCACAAGGTCATAATCTCCTGTCTGCTTTGTGGCGTGTGGGTGTCCTGGTTTAAGCTTACCAGAGACCCAAAGTCTAACAGAATAATAATATATATAGGATGGCTCCCCCTCTTTCCCCTTTGGAAAGAAAAAGAATTAGGTAGAGTGGAAAGAGGAAAAACACCTGAAGAATAGTCTTGCTCCGGTTTGGAAGTTAAAAGGAAAACATTAACAATAAATAAAAGATATTTAAGGTAAGGGGAGATGGAAAAATATAAGGGGAGAAAAACAAAACAAAACAAAACCCCAAAACCACAAAAAACAAACAAAAAAAAAATCAGATACAAAATATATACAAAACCAGATTGATGGAAAATGGATGGAGGTAGATTGGTAGATTCAGGAGGCAGTTGGTCCACCACGTGGTTGGCTGGCCACATGGCAAAGCAGCAGCTGCAGGAATAGGGTGATGCTGTCAGGTGAAACAGCGCAGAGAGAGAAGGAAACAGGAAGGTCCTCTGCTTTTATAGGGGTCCAAACAGGATGTGGGAGTGGGCTGACCCACCTGGGATCAGGTTCAGAACCACCCCCCAGGCAGAGTCAGGAGGGGTTAACCCTTATCAGTGAGCATCTCACACATGAGCCCAAATGTTTTCTCTTCTCCTTCTTCCCACCATCTTTGGTCGACATCCATCTGACCACGAGCCACCAGTGTGCCCAGGTGGCCAAGAAGGCAAACAGCATCCTGGCTTGTATCAGAGGACAGAAATGATACTTACTCCTTTTGGGGACTGAAAATAAAAACACTGAGACTCTATTTACAAGTACACATGTACATAAGGCATTCAGGTAGAGTGAATACCTTCACAAACCAGGCCAAGCTTACCAGATCAAAACCTTCTAGAATCCTCCACCCATCCAACTTCAGCAGGCCTGAAAGTAGACCAAAACTACCCTCCCCACTTCAGGTCTCATGACACATCTCAAAATTCCCTGCCAGCTAGAAGCCATCTTCCCCAGACAAATCATGAGACAGGCAGAGATGTGCGCTCCTACCCAGGAGAGAAGTGAAGGGAGGAGAAGCAGGCAGAAGAGAGCAGTATCAGCAAGACACTGCTTTGTTAACTGTGATACTGGAAAATGGAATAGAATAACAATGTTACAATATCCTGGGAGGACCAGGTCCCTCCCTTGGGACTCTATCTCTTTTTGGAGGACTTTCTTTCTGTGGTCTTCTTAAAGGGCAGCTAGCCCAAGCCACCACACTAAGTTAACAGTTGGGCTCAATGATCTCAAAGGTACTCTCCAACGTAAATGATTCTCTGAGTCTGTGCTTCTCTGCCACTGCTCTGGCACAGCACGTGCAAGGAATACACATTATACTGTGTGGATACACATGGTACATGGGCCAGAGGTCTACTGTCACATTGCAGGGTTTTCCAAAGAACATCTCCTTTGGTTTCAGGAGACACCCATGTGCCATGTAGTACTCCTTCAGTAAAGACACCACAGCCATCAGAACACCCTTGTGCTAGTGACAGAAAGGATAAGGCATTTCCACATAAGGTACCTGATGGTGAGAGCTGGGAAAGGAGTCTGAAATGAAGAAAGTATGTGTTTGTAATGTGAAGGTGCAGAATATCAAAACACTTTTCTACAGCTCATCAAGTCAGATGTTGATTTGGTTGTGCATCATCCCCTTGTCCCGCGTCATTCATGAACGCACAAACACAGATCCGTAGCATAGGACCCCTCTCTAGTGTGAAAACAAACTGTTCATTCCTACCCTATTGCTTAATTAATTAAGCAGTTCCTAATTAATTGCTTTCAGTAATTAATCTGGAGTAGGACTTCCATTCTTATCCCATGAGAACTTAGTTTCATTAGCAGTTTTTGGTAAGACATTGAAGTTTTTCGAAACTCCATCTCCTTTGCTCTGACCAAACCTTATTTACCATCAAGCTTATTGGCTCATCGAAAATTACCCTGAGAGATTTGTAAGATGTAATTTCTTGTTCACAAAAAGTCCCATCAATTCTTTACAATAGATCAAGGGGGTTATAGCAGTATTTTCTCATTATTTTCTTTATTGTATCTGATAATTTTTTTTTTTATCTGGTGCAAAAGACAGAATTGCTAATCTCTGGATTCTTACAACACTCCTAAAGCTCTTTTAAAGAGCAATAATATATTTGCCATTAAGATTGTATTTATTGCTCTGCATTGCTCAGGCAGGCAGGCTCAGTTAAACAATACTCCATGATTCCTCAACTTCATATCTGAGTACTATTTGAACACTTGAGTTAATGTCATCTGGCCCCAACAATATGGGCCTGTTTAATCTATCAACTCACTTCTAAATCTTCTCTCTAGGCACTTCATTCTGAGCCACTTTTTTTCATCTCTGTAGCATGATTTGGGTGAACTATGAAGCAAAAATTTGATTTTACTTTTTTTTATAGAATACCAAGTACTTCACTCTCTAGTCAAGAGTATTTTATGACCATAATAAGAGGTAGCAATATTTCAAAGTATTTTCTTGCCTTTTATTGTCTGTAATAAAATGTTGAAATAAAATTAATAAAACACCACAACAAGCCTTTGTAAATAAATCATACCAGAACCCATTAGAAGGCACTATTGAAGGAACAGAACTGCACACTAATTTTTTGATTATATATATGTGACAAATCGTGCCAAATTGATTATTTTCTGGAAGAAGTACTGACTTAATTCCCTGTTGTTTGGACCTGCTGCCTCCTATGGCCCTAAGGGTATCTCCTGCCTTCAAAGAACTCTATTGCTCTAATCATCCCTCAGCATGAGAGCCTGGAGCTCATTATCCCTGCCTGTGTATCCTGTGTCCTGTGGTGAATGCGACCCTCTGCTTTCTGCCAGCCTGTATGCAAACGAAACTCTCAGGGAGATGGCTTTTGGCAATTGCTGTTGAAGGCAGAATGGGTTTGGGGTACATCAGCTTTCCACCAGCAGCACTCAGGAGAAACGCAATCGCGGGTTTGGTGTTGTGGTATCCAAGCCTTAAAATGACACTCACCGGTCTGTGCAAAATGCAAATCCAGCCTTTGGGTGTGGGTGCCCCGAGCTATGCTGCCCCCACCGCTGCCTTTCACCGCAGCATCCCGCGGGAGCTGTTAGAGGGTGAAGCCTGTAGGAAGCACAGACTGCCAGCCCATAGGTAGATGTCCGCAGGCACGGTATCTAACGGGAACCAGCCTTCCCCAACTCCCTTCAGAACTGGGTGTTTTCGTCTGAACACAGCCTGAAGCGAGTCAGATGGCAGAGAACTCAAAAAGCTCCGTAGATTATCCAGGGAGTTCAGGGTGAACTACCCCAAAGAGGTTGCCTTCCCTGGGTCTCCTCTGCCTGGCTGTGAGTCCTCTAGGAGCAGCATGAGCAGCCAGGGACCTTGGGGATCCTCTTTATCTGTCTTGTTTCACACAGTATCACACAGTATCACAGTATAGCAAGGTTGGAAGAGACCTCAAAGATCATCAAGTCCAACCCATTACCACAGACCTCAAGACTAGACCATGGCACCAAGTGCCACGTCCAAACGTGCCTTGAACCCCTCCAGGGATGGTGACTCCACCCCCTCCCTGGGCAGCCCATTCCAGTGGGGAATGACTCTCTCAGTGAAGAACTTTCTCCTCACCTCGAGCCTAAACCTCCCCTGGCACAGCTTGAGACTGTGTCCTCTTGCTCTGGTGCTGGTTGCCTAAGAGAAGAAAGCAACCTCCTGCTGGCCACAACCACCCTTCAGGCAGTTGTAGACAGCAATAAGGTCTCCTCTGAGCCTCCTCTTCTCCAGGCTAAACAATCCCAGCGCCCTCAGCCTCTCCTCATAGGGCTTGTGTTTCAGCCCAGCTTTCGCCTGTTCCCTGCTGGAGCAGACATTAAGAGTGGAGGGGAAGGTAGAGGAGAATTTCCCTGAATTTCCCTGCCCCTTCCCTGCAGTGGAGGCTGCCCTCACTCAGCATTCATACCATATGTCCATTGCTGAGGGTAGGAGCAGGCTGTCCCTGGGCAGACGACCAGGAGGACAGATGGTCATATGAAGACACTAAAGACTGTGAAAGAACCCTGGATGTGCAGGGCACAAGTCAAACAAGAATATTTACAGGTCTGCCCAGTCTGCACTCAGCCACCTGTGTTAGTGGGGGAGAGATGCCATTTGGAAGTAGCACTGAGGATTAAGTAATTCCTAATGGTGTCATTGTACAGGTTCCAGTTCAGGGAGATGCTACTCAGATCTGAGAACATAAATATGTCCCATTCTGCACTGCTTGAAAAAAAGAGGGTCTTTTATTCCTGAAATAATAGTCCATAAGGAAAACAGCTCTTATTTCAGCACAACTATTTATCTGTTTGTTTTCTTTTAACAGCAATCAAATCAGACTAAATCACTCAGAACCTCAGATGAATCAAAGTGTTTCAAAGTGCTGCCTCAGATGCAGAACAACGCATCCTCCCTTGGAAGGAACAATCTGAGGTAGAGGAGGACCCTCTGAAATGAAAAAAATCTATGCAAGGTGGCCAGCAACAGCTCCTGTTAAAATTGCAGGTGACTCCTTTCTTATCTGAACGAGAAGCAGTTGAGTGTTGGGGAAGTGACGAGTGTGTTTTTGCCTGTTCGGCTGTGCTTTCTGGCCACTCAGTCAGAAAGGTTCTAAAATCTTCTGCAGAGGCTGTTTACTTCACAGACATGATAAATCTTTGACCACTCAGATAAGAAATGACCAGTCAGTAAATTTTGCATATGTGCTTCTTCCAGGTTTGATTGTTCTTTTATGTTTGTTGTTTAGACTAGCAAAATCTCTTTAGGTTTCCTTTGAGCAAAGAAAGCTATTATCCATCTAATAAGGGTTTTACTGTTATCCTAATACTAACTTTGCACTAATCATGCCCTGATGCTTTAAGGAAACAAAACAACACTGCACAGTTCCTCTTGTTTTCTTGGATTTTTTTTTTTTTGAGTTAATGTTTATGCATTTACAAAGGAGAGTTTTGGGGTTTTTTTAACTATGTAAACAGTAATTAAATTTTCTGAAGAGTTTCTAAGAGTGCCTAATTCCCAAATATAAAGCAACAGATTATGTTTGGATTCCTTCACTGCCACTGTTCACTGATTCATTTATATATCTCTTGGGAAGAGCAGTTTGAGATGGCTGAAGGAAGTTCTTTAAAGGGATGATAAGAATTGCTTAGAGTTTTAGAAACTCTGGTACGTAAACACATCATTAGCTGTCTGGAGACAATTATTACAGTTTACTGGCAGGTGGCAGGGAGGAGTGACAAAGGTCCTGGCTGGACCCCCACTGTGACATAGCATCTCCATGTGTCCTTATCATCATCACCTGGAGATGAGCTCCATGGGGGTGCTGAGGAACGTGATGGATGCTTCTGTGAAGCGCTGGTCAGAGCCATATACCACTGCAGGTGTCACCGTGAGCTTTTCAAGGATACATTCCTGTGGTGCTGCTCGACTTGCAGTCTCTTCTCTAGTTTGATAGCTGATACATAGATTCCTGCTGGTTAAAGCTCTGGGGCTGACCACATGCGGTTGTGAGGCTTCATGTTTCTTGATAATTTTTTCATGTAGGAAAACAAGTGTCTCCAACAAAACAGAGAAATATTCCCTATGCCTGCCCAAAGTCAGGGATAGAACTGAAATATTTCTCAGATCCATAAGAACCTCTGAAAAAAGCAGTGTTTAGGACAGGCAGGTACCTCACCCTCCTTGTTATCTGCAGGACTATTTGCTGTGTGCCAGGCAACTTAACATTCACACCTATCTGGGCAGGGAGGTAGAAAAAAAAAAACCAAAAAGCAAACCCTTTTTAGCTTCCAGCACAGTCATGCTGGTGTTGATAGCTCTGGATAGCAACATCTACATGTGAGTGATGTAGACGTGAAGTCCCCTACTTCTCACGAACTTTGATGTCTGTGTACTGAGGAGGAAGACTAAAGGCACAAAATGGTCAAACAGTGCAAAATTATATACTCTAATTTAGGTAGAAGCCACCCTGGGATTTTCCCATGCCATGGAGGAGGCAACAACTGAGACTCAGTAACATCAGGGACTTCTGTTCAAGCCATGCCATGTTTTTCTTCTCATTTTGGCTCTCCAAGCAGGACCAGGTGGCTTCACGTGGCTCAGTCCTGGCCTTGAACAGAGGAAAGGAGCAGTGATGGCTTCAGGCTTTGGCTGAGAGGAACAAGCACCTTTTGCAGGAGGCTGGCTTCGATAAGCACCTCCAAGATGCTCAACCTTCACAGTATCATCCAAAGGGACAGCAGATTTTTATAGATCTTCATGTAGCAAGTGTCAGCCTAAAGCCTGTGGTATATTTGCATTCTACTGGGAGAAAATAAATCAGGTGTGAACACAAAGATTTTTTTCTCACTAGCACTTTTTTTTTCTTGCCATTTTACAGAAATGTGATATGAAGGAGGGGCGCAGGGCTAATGAATTTCGACCTGTTTAGTCATAAAGATCTATACCTGTGGCTTAGGGCCAATATTGACCAATCAAATGGCTCCTCAAATCCTGCCCATTTTATAAAAGTTAATCATACCCTCATGGCAGTCCAGGTACAAAATAAATTTTGATTTACAACAGCAGTAAAATGATTCACATTTTATGCTGATCATTAACAGCATTTCACATTGGAGAGCTGTTATATTAGAAAACAGTAAAGTGGTGTGGATCACATAATGACATTGTGTTGGGGCATTGCACAGAGTGCTTATTGAATCTGTGTCTGAAGGAGATGTTTGTTATAGACATGACCATCACAGGAGGGAAAAATGGATGTAATTTTCAGAAGTTTGTTCTGCTAACTTGTTGTTGGTATTAGTGTAACCTTTCTGGCTTTGGCGCTATAACAGTCACCTCTGTCATCCAGTCCTGCGTAGCTTGTGGCCTCAAACTACAACAGCAATATGTTACTTAGAATCACAGAATACCAGGGGC
>WBNM01009449.1:0-13862 GCA_013399055.1 Ramphastos sulfuratus | reverse complement strand
GGCTCTCCTGCCTACCTGGGCTGTCACCCAGCACCCCCAGGTCCCTCTCTGCCTGGCTGCTCTCAGCCACTCTGTCCCCAGCCTGTAGCACTGCTTGGGGTTGTTGTGGCCAAAGTGCAGAACCTGGCACTTGGCCTTGTTAAAACTCATGGCACTGGACTGTGCCCATCTGTCCAGGTCCCTCTGCAGAGCCCTGCTGCCCTCTAACAAATCCACACTTGCTCCCAATTTGGTGTTGGGAAACTCACTGGTGCTGGACTCAATCTCCTCCTCCAGATCATCAATGAAGATATTAAACAAGACTGGATCCAGCACTGATCCCTGGGGCACACCAGTAGTGACAGCTTCCAGCTTTATGTGGCACCATTCACCACCACTCTCTGGGCCTGGCCCTCCAGATAGTTCTTAACCCAGCCCCAACTATCTCAGCCTGTCCCCACAGGGAAGGTTCTGCAACCCTCTGATCATCTTCATGACCTCCTCTGGATCCTCTCCAACCATTCCCTGTCCCTCTTGCACTGAGATCTTGGGTGCTCATCATTACACATCCTAAAGCTTCAGAAGCAGGCTGTGATTTGTTTCCCACTGCTCAAAGCATCCATTACCTCCAGAACATTGTTTTGTCTCAGCTCCTTTTCTAATGGATTAAGCTGAACTGATCACCAAACCAAACTCCTTCTTCGCCGTCGCGCTCCGATTTTGTCGCTCTGCCCAAGCACGACTCTGACATGGGCACGAGGAGGGTCCTGCTGCCAACACGTAGGAACTGGGAGAAAAAATGATCAGAGTAATTAGAGTGATTCACTGAGAGTTGTTGGAGGGCACTTTAAAAGGCACTCTAAAGGTGTTCCAAAGAGCCAGGCTGATTAAAAGAGCGGCGACGAAAGAGCGCCTTGGTTGGGTGGTAGGAGGAAGAAGCAGTGAAAANGGCTCCAGAACTGCACACAGCCAACCTATAAAATACAGGATAAGAGCAAGCTGACAGCAGCAGCCATTGTTCAGGAGGCAAGAGATGCAAACAGAGCCTGACAGTACCCTGTGTCCTGTAAGGAACTTTCATGGAGATGGAAAGGTGGTTTTCTGGTCCAGCTGCTTGAGTTGGCAGTCCTGTGAGGAGGGATCTCGGCAGGGCAGTTCCAGAGGGGTCCATGTAGGTGGTTTTAAGTGGAATAATGGAATTTTTTGGGTTGGAAAAGACCTCTGAGATCATCCAGTCCAGCTATTGACCCCACACCACCATGGCCATTAAGCCCTGTCCCCAAGTGCTATGGCCACATCCATCTTGAACACCTCCAGGCATGGGGACTCCACCACCTCCCTGGGCAGCCTGTTCTAATCCCTGACCACTCTTGCAGCAAAGAAATTCTTCCTAATCTCCAACCTAACCCCCTCCTGGCACAATTTCAGGCCATTTCCTTTCATCCTATCACCTGCTACTAGGGACCAACCCCCACCTCGCTCCAGCCTCCAGAGGTTCCTGCTAACCCTCCACCATTCCCTGATTCTTTGTCTTCCAGAGGAATGGCACCACTGGCAGCACCCAAACCTGGATGTGTTCAACATGATCAGGTTGGACTGCCCATGACAGCTGGTTTGGAACAAGCCTGGCAGTTCCCAGGTCAGGAATCACACTGTGAACATGCAAGACCATTGTGGGGGCTAGAAGGCATCCACACAGTGATGCTGAAGGCTCCTAACCCTCATCCCTGGCCTGGCCCCTTTGGCCATGACATGCACTGAGCAGCCAGGCAGCAAGGGAAGCAGCAGGAAGAGTTTTTAATGTAGGAAGCAGCAGGAGGAGTTTTTAAGGTAGGAAGGCAGCAGAAGGAGTTTTTAATGTAGGAAGGCAGCAGGAGGAGTTTTTAAGGCAGGAAGGTAGCAGGAGGAGTTTTTAAGGTAGGAAGGCAGCAGGAGGAGTTTTTAACCTGAGCTGAGAGGTCTGCGTACAACGTGGGGAGTTCCTGCTTGGTTCTGATAGTTCTGCTCCATCTGAGACTCAGATCCAGATTCTCCAGGCTGGAAGGCAGAGATGCTAGAACAGGCTCAATGTCAGAGCTCAGAGGTGGGGGCTCAAGACCTTCTGTTTGCCAGCCTTGGGACAGAGTGGTGCTAAAGATCCTGTTCCAGAAGCTCAGGCACCAGGGAAGCCTTTAGCCACTGCTTGCACTGGCACAGAAACGGAGAGGACATTTCCTTCCAGGAGCAGATGCAAACAGAGGGAACTACCAATTGGCCAAACTCAAATAAAACCTGACCTCTGGTGAACTGGAGCCTTAATGCTCTCAAACAGCCCTGCACTCAATATTGGCCATGTAAGAGTTTACCCTTTGAGATGTGAGGGCTGGAGGAGAAATGAAAGCTGAAGCTGCCAGAGGTGTTTCATTACCATCGTTTCTATCACTGCAACTTCCCAGTAAGGTCCCACAGCTGGGCTGGAGCAGATCCAGCTGCACCTTTACCCCCAGGGAGAGCACAGAACCCAAGCTTTATTAGAACACCTGAAGCTCCTCAGCTACAGAAAAGAGAGAAGAGAAATACTCCTCCCCTGGCAGGAAGGTCCTTTCTCTCAGCTCTCTTTTCAGCCCCGCACCTCTCCAGCCACTCCCTGGGTAATCCCACAGCCAGGCAGCATTGCTGTCCCCTTCCCCCACCAGAATAGACCCTTTCTGGGGCTGGGCAAACACCCTCAGTCAGCAAATCTTCAGTAAGAAGTAATGGGAACCCCTGGGGAGGGAAAAATAATCTTAGTTTGATTCTAACCACAAATAAAAAAGATAGAATCTGATCTGCAAACATTTCCCTCCCAATCAGATGAATGCCCCAGACCACAGTGCTGTCCAGAAGCAGGATGAACACCTCAGCAACTTATTTCCTTGTTATCTAGGTCACTCCAAGACTGTTGGAACCAATCTGAAGCACGAAGAAATTTGTCCTTGTATTTCTCTTCAGTTGTGTCTAACATTGGGCCCCTTTCTGTTAAAATCTGGCCAGAATAAATTCACCTTTTGCCTTTCTTTTTTTCCCAACAAGGTGTTTCTGAGGCACTTCTAAGTGATGTCCCTCTCATCACACNCCACTCCAACAGTTCCATGTCCTTCCAGGCCAACTTCTCCGCTCAAGCAGGGCACCCACAGCAGCTTGCCCAGCAGCACAATGTTCAGGGGGGTTGGAAGCTCTCCAGAGAAGCAGACTCCACAACCTCCCTGGGCAGCCTGCTCCAGGCCTCCAGCACCCTCACACCAAACAACTTTCTCCTTCTCTTTAGATGGAACCTCCTGAGTGCCAGTTTGTGCCCTTTGCTCCTTGTCCTGTCCCTGGGCACCACTGACAAGAGTCTGGCCCCAGCCTCTTGCCTCCCACTCTTTATCTCTTGCTGAGCATTGCCCAGCTCCGCTCTGGGGCTGCTCTTCTGCAGGCTCTCAGCCCCATGGCTCTTAGCCTTTCCCCCTCCCAGAGCTGCTCCAAGCCTCTCAACAGCTTTGTAGCATCTGTTGCACCTCTTTACAGCAGTTCCCTGTCTCTAACTGGGGAGCCCAGGATTGGGCTTGTCTATCCTGGAGTCACTTAGGTTGAAAGATGAAGTTTCTGGATGTCTATAAACCTCTTTCTGCCTCTATCCCTGGCCAAGGGAGGCTGCTGGCAGCAGTTACAGACAGGTAGCTTCTCTCTGGCTGCCCTTGCACCCCAGACCCATGGTTTGTGTGGTGCTGTAGCTGGCACTCAGCTAAAGCCCCTTCTGCCAGTATCCAGACCTCTGAGCACAGCTCGTTTTGCTGTGAGGTTTATCCAGAGCTGCTGCAGGAGCTGCAGCTCCCCATCCCAGTTCCACAATCTGAGTTCTCTCTTACTTGGGTCCTTCACAAACCAGCATGGTCACACAAAACAGGAGACCTTGTTGGAGGCAATTTGGGCACTTTTTGCTCCCCAAAAGGCTGAAGGCAGAGGAACCAACAGCCTGTGCCAACCACCACTGCCATGCCCTTCACAGCTGACTTCTTGAGGCACCTAGACACTGGTACCCTGCTGCCTCTGAGGAAAGGGGGCATCATGTGGCATTGGAGTTGGCAGTGGCATACAGGGAGTTGTGTGCTCTGCCATCAGAGGAGCACACAGCCACTAGCAGAGGGGCTGAACCTGGGCAAACATGACTGAGGGCACTGTGAGGCTGCCACAGACGTGTCCTGCTCCCACTGCAAACCATGGATCAGCAATGCCTCACCCCCAGCAATGCCCTCAGTGCCTTTGGTGGAAGGAGGTAAAATCCACCTGGCTGGGATGGGTATGGTATAGGGTACCCCAACAGCTATTTCAGCTATCTGAGAGGGCCAGTCCTTTCCCTGCCCTGTGGAAAAAAAGAAGTCACTTTTGCACCCTTGTAACAACATCAGCACTGAGCACCTGCCCCCCAATATCCCAAAATCTGCCACCTTGACCTCAAAACATATCCAGAGTCAGGGAGAAATGCATCTCCCTGCTGTGATTTGACCCATCCCTAAACTGTGCTGGTTTTAGTGGAGGACCTGAAAGGAACCATCCAGGAGCTACCCAACAGCACCACAGGAGACATGTGGCAGGACCTGAAATACCTCATGTGCTGCAGCCACCTCCTCCTGCTTGACTTAACATCCTGCTGTCCCCAGAGAGCTGAACAGCTCTCCAGCTCCCAGAGAAGCAAGACAGCTGCTGGCATCTGCCCAAAACCTGCCTTCACCCCTCTCTGTGCCCAGCAAGAGGGCAGCAACACCAAGTATGGGGCAGCACAACTCCTCCAGCTGCTTCTTGCCAACAGGTCCCAGCTCCTGCAGCCCCCTCAAATCCAGATGCATGGGGAAAGCTGTGAGCTGACAGATTCCTGCTGTAATGAGTCCCTTTGGAATTCAATTAACAAGCTCCCTGCTGCAGCTATCAAGCCCTCATCAGCTGGGCAAACAGGCGTAGAAGCCAGGCCAGGTCCTTCCAAGTACAATACAACCACTCCAGCAGGTCCAAGGGGAATCTGTCCTTCTGCACCCTTCACAGCTCACTTCAAAGTGCTGCCCTGCTGGTGGGAATTGAAGGGCTCTGCCAATGAACCAGAAGCACCTGTGACCCCCCTGCTCACCTTTTCCAGCTGCAGAGCATCTACCCTGCCCAAGCAGCACCAGGGAGAAGCATCGCCCTGGTATGAGCACAGCATCACGGGGTTGACCCTGCTCTGGCAGGGTTGGTGCTGTGCAGGGTGTGAAGGCACTGCCAGCTCTGCTAGCCTGGTGTGAGGAACACAGGCATTAGCTGTGAGCCCAGTGCTGCTGCCTTGCCTGCCTCCAGGGTGTGTGATTGGGCTGATGTTCCTCACCCTGATGGGGAGGGACAACCACTGCTGCAGGGGCCAAGCTGCTTCTTATTTGGGTGGGCTTCTGGCTTCTTCTGCCAGCTTGGTCAGGTTGGAAATGGAGAAGCTGGTGTTTTCTCAGCTGTGTTCCTGGGCTCCTGGAAGTGGAACTCAATTCAGGTCACTCATTTTCAGACGCCAGTGGAGCAGGGGTTTGAAACAGAGCTTTAGCTTGGGGAAGGTTTGGTGAATGTCTGCATGCTGTGGAACCAGAGAAGTGGGATGCTCGGGACCTGGAGGGACACTGGGCACGGCCTTGCTGGCACTGGTTGAAAAGTACTGGGATGTGAGACCCTGTGCTACATATGGCTGAGGAACAGGACCTCACACAAAGCTCTGAGAACCTCATCTCCACCTCCAAATGCACCTCTCTGCCTGCAGAGCTTTGGTGTGTCAGCATGAGTGCAGCCCATACAGCAACTGCATCCTGGGCTGCAGCAAGAGCAGTGTGGGCAGCAGGGCAAGGGAGGGGATTCTGCCCCTTTGCTCTGCTCTCCTCAGATCCCATCTGGAGTCCTGTGTGCAGTTCTGGAGCCCCCAGCACAGGAAGGACATGGAAATGTTGGAGCCAGTCCAGAGGAGGGCCACAAAGATGATCAGAGGGCTGCAGCAGCTGTGCTGTGAGGACAGGCTGAGAGAGTTGGGGCTCTGCAGCCTGGAGAAGAGAAGGCTTCCAGGAGAGCTTGCAGTGCCCTTCCAGGATCTGAAGGGGCCTACAGGAAGGCTGGGGAGGGACTATTGACAGGGTCTTGTAATGACAGGAGGAGGAGGAATGGGTTTAAACTGGCAGAGGGAAGCTTTATACTGGATGTTAGGAGGAAGTTGTTTGCAGTGAGGGTGGTGAGACACTGGCACACCAGCCTCAAAGATCAAAGAGCACATTCTGTGATTCTGTGCTCCACAACCTTCCTGGAGGTGTTCAAGGCCAGGCTGGATGAGGCCTTGAGCAACCTGTTCTAGTGGGAGGTGTCCCTGCCTATGGTGGGGGATTGGAACTGGCTGAGCTTTGAGGTCCCTTCCAACCTAAACCATTCTATGATTCTATGATAGGTCACAAGAAGAAGCTGCAAAAATGAAGAGCAGTTGTTAGAGATGGCAGAGATTGTCTTGGGACATCAATTTAATCACAGAAAGGGACTGTGGGCTGAAAGGGACCTTAAAGATCATCTAGTTCCAACCCCCCTGCCATGACCCCTAGAACAGGTTGCTCAAGGCCCCATTCAATTTCCAGCCTGTCCCAGCTCAGTCCTTGGGGACCAGATGAAGAGCACCAAGTAGTGTTTGGTTCCTTCTCAAACACCCATCTCATTGACCCCCCAGGCAGGCTTGCTTAAAGAGCAGGAGCTCCTCATCATTCATCCATCTTCCCCAGCCACTGAGGACCTGACTACACAACCATGGTGAGCAATTGGTGCAGCCACAGATTGAGTCCAGAGCTTCAACCCAAGGTGCAGGAGACAAAACCCATCCTCTCCTGGCTTCAGTGCAGGGAAACTCATTTGCTTGCTGTGAAAGATATTCCAGCTCAGCACTGAAACCCATTATGGCAAAGAAAGGGGGGGAAAAATTATCTCTAATGTTTGTACTGGATCAAAATGAATGATGTCAGATGTGTGTGGACTGCCTTGGAAAGCACTGAATTGCCAGGAGATGGTGAATGGCTTTGATATTAGTCAGAGGTACCAGGAGGAAGATACTAAAACTTAGAGAAATCTTCCAGCTAAAGCTTCTGTGGATGTATTTTTCACTGAGGAGTATCCTCTGCTTCCATTTAAAGGTGCCCTTGTGACACTGAGGCCTTCAGAGGGCTGCAGCAGCTCTCCTATGAGGACAGACTGAGGGAGTTGGGGCTCTGCAGCCTGGAGAAGAGAAGGCTTCCAGGAGACCTTAGAGTAGCCTTCCAGTATCTGAAGGGGGCTACAGGAAGGCTGGGGAGGGACTATTGATAAGATCTTGCAATGACAGGACAAGGGGCAATGGGTTTGAACTGGCAGAGGGAAGATTTAGACTGGATGTTAGGAGGAAGTTCTTTACAGTGAGGGTGGTGAGACACTGGCACAGGTTGCCCAGAGAGGTTGTGGCTGCTCCCTCCCTGGAGGTGTTCAAGGTCAGGTTGGACAAGGCCTTGAGTGCCCATTACTATTGGTAGGTGTCCCTGCCTATGGCAGGGGGTTTGAACTGGCTGAGCCTTGAGGTCTCCTTCCAACCTTACCATTCTATGGTAATGGTACTGGTGGCTACTTGAGATCAGTGCCCTGAATGGTACCATCCCATTGGCAGGGCTTTCTTATGAGGAAAGGCTGAGGGACCAGGGGTTATTGAGCCTGGAGGGGATTGAGAGGTGATCTTCTTGATATCTAAAGGTCATGAGTCTGGGGAGAGTCTCTTGTCAGTGGTACCCAGCGACAGCACAAGGGGCAATGGGCACAAACTGGAAGCCAGGAGGTTCCCTCTGAAGAGGAGGAGAAAGCTGTTTGATGTGAGGGTGCTGGAGCCCTGGAGCAGGCTGTCCAGAGAGGCTGGTGGAGTCTCCTCTGGAGAGATTTCTAACCCACCCCTGGGCATTGTGCTGCTGGGCAAGCTGCTGTGGGTGCCCTGCTTTAGCAGTGGGGTTGCACTGGCTGATCCCTTCCAGTCCCCACCGTTCCCTGGTTCTGGGATGCTCTTAGCTCAGCAGCATGTGCAGACGATTTGACTTCAGCACCTGCATCCCTGCTCCAAGCTCTCCATCACTCACCCAGGATGCCCTTGCAGCTAACCGTGGGCTGGGCTAACTTCATGGCAGCTGTAGCTGGGAGCTGGCTCTGCAGAGCCCAGCTCGCTGAACCTCGCTGTGGGCAGCAGGAGGGGAGGGCAGCACACCGTGCTCCTGCCTCACAGCTCCCCACCGTGCCCTCACACAGCAGTGGCTTTGCCCTAGGGGGGGATGTTTGATGTCTCTCCAGCCATTCCCATCCCTGCTTGGTGTCACAGGGCAGGGCACCGCTGGGCAAAGCCCTGCTGGAATCCAGGACAGCTGGCAGGGCTTCCAGGCTGTGGATGCCAGCTACCCCAGCGGGTGCTAATTCCTTCTGCAGCAGCACAGGAGCCCTTCCAGTCCAGTTCACTGCCCAGCCAGGCTGAGATTAGAGGGAGCTTAAATAACATGTGCTGCTTCTGGTGGTTTGACTCCAACCAGTCACGTTGGAAGCTGTCACGGGAAGGTCTGGGCTTGCTCAGGCAGAAATGAAGCAGCAGCAGCAGCAAAATGTCCTTTCTCACCCAAGGAACCACACTAATGAAGCAAAGTCCTGCCAGCAAGTCCTCACCCTTTCCCTGCAGCTAAACCTCCCCAGCACTGAGTAGCACTGAGGGGCTGAGAAGAAAGCTGGGGACAGACTTGTGAGCAGGGTCTGTGGTGGCAGGGCAAGGGGTGATGGTTTAAAACTGAGAGAAGGAGATTCAGAGTGGAGAGAAGGGAGAAATGTTTGACCCTGAGGGTGGTGAGAGCCTGGCTCAGGTTGCCCAGAGAGGTGGGAGATGCCCATCCCTGGAAGCATTCCATGTCTGAGTTTTTTGGGGGGCTGTGAGCAGCCTGCTCTAGCTGCAGCTGTCCCTGCCAGCAAGCCCTCACCCTTTTCCTGCAGCAAAACGTCCCCAGCATGGCCAAAGGACAGCAGTGGTGTGTGAGAAGGAAGGCTCAAGGGATTTGTTCCTTAGAGATGCTCATTAGGAACTCAAATCACCTGATTTGCACTTTGCTTTGCTCCTGTTGGAGCTGCTGCAGAGGCCACAGCAGTGCTGGCAGGGCTGGAAGGGCTCTGCTGTGAGGCCAGGCTGGCAGAGTTGGGCTTGTTCAGTATGGAGAAGAGAAGGCTCCAGGGAGACCTTCTGATAGCCTTGCAGTGCTGGGGGCAGAGTTTTGAGCAAAGCCTGTTGTGAGAGGACAAGGGGTGATGGTTTGAACTGAAAGAGGGAGATTCAGAGTGGAGAGAAGGAAGAACTGTTTGACTCTGAGGGTGGTGAGAGCCTGTCCCAGGTTGCCCAGAGAGGTGGGAACTGCCCCATCCCTGGAACCATTCCAGGTGAGGTTGTCTGGGGCTCTGAGCAGCCTGCTCTAGCTGCAGCTGTCCCTGCTGGCTGCAGTGGCTTGGATTAAATGACCTTTAAAAGTCCCTTCCCACTCAACCCAGTCTGTGAGTCTGTGTTTCACAGCAGGAGTGGAAGACCTCATTTCCCTGGTTAGACTTCAGCCCACTGATACTCACAGTCACAGAACTGTCAGGGCTGGAAGGGACCTCAAGGATCATCTAGTCCAACCCCCCTGCCATGGGCAGGGACACCTCACACTAGAACAGGTTGCTCAGAGCCTCATCCAGCCTGGCCTTAAACACCTCCAGGGATGAGGCTTCCACCACCTCCTTGGTCAACCTGTTCCAATGTCTCACCACCCTCATGGTGAAAAACTTCTTCCTAACATCCAGTCTGAATCTTCCCACTTCTAGTTTTGCTCCCTTCCCCCCGGTCCTATCACTACCTGACAGCCTAAAAAGTCCCTCCCCAGCTTTCTTGTAGCCCTTTTCAGATAGTGGAAGGCCACAAGAAGGTCTCCTGGGAGCCTTCTCTTTTCCACCAGATGTCTCAGAGTTAGGGTCATGCTGTCCCTGCTGCTCTTCTCTTTGATTTGTGGTGATTATGTGAGTGCAAGGCCCTCTGTATTTCCAAAGCAACTCTAATTTCACAATTACCTGGAACACTGTGCCCAGTTTTGGGCTCCCCAGTTCAAGGCAGACAGAGATTTGCTGGATAGAGCCCAGTGGAGATCCACGAGGATGAGTGGGGGACTTGAGCATCTCTGCTGTGCAGAGACTGAGAGCCCTGGGGCTGGTTAGTCTGGAGAAGAGAAGGCTGAGAGGGGATCTGATCCACGTGCACAAGTATCTGAGGGGTGGGTGCCAAGATGAAGGTGCCAGGCTGTTTTCTCTGGGGCCCACTGATAGGACAAGGAACAACAGGTACAAGCTAGAACCCAGGAGGCTCCACCTCAACATGAGGAGAAACTTCTTTATGGTGAAGGTGCTGGAGGCCTGGGGCAGGCTGCCCAGAGGGGTTGTGGAGTCTCCTTCTCTGGAGGCTTTTAAAGCCCACCTGGATGTGTCCTTTTGTGACCTGCTCAAATTGCTCCTGCTTTGGCATGGGGCTTGGGCTGGATGATCTCTGGAAGTCTCACCTGACCCCTACCATTCTGTGATTCTGTGCCTCTGTGAAACCACCACTCCAGCCTCCCACGTCACCTTCTGCCTACTTCAACCCAACCAACTGAAATGTCTCAAAACCTTTTCTGGAATAGCAAGGACAATAAAATTCTGTCTCAGAGGAGAACCTCAAGCTCTGAGGCTGATGTTAGAAACACACAATTTATCTATTTATTTGTTTTGCCAGCTGATAAAAAAAAAAAAAGTTGCATTTTTGGGGCTGAGGGGAAATCAAAGGAGGCTGGGATGTTAGGAACAAGTTGTGCACCATGAGGGTGGTGGAGCACTGGAACAGGTTGCCTAGGGAGGTGATTGAGGCCCCATCCCTGGAGGTATTCAAGGCGAGGCTCAGCAGGGCTCTGGACAACCTGCTCCAGAGGAAGGCATCCCTGCTGAGTGCAGTGGGACTGGACTAGATGAGCTTTGGAGGTCCCTTCCTGAGTGCAGAGAGGGTTGTGCTGGATGAGCTTTGGAGGTCCCTTCCTGAGTGCAGAGAGGGTTGTGCTGGATGAGCTTTGGAGGTCCCTTCCTGAGTGCAGAGAGGGTTGGACTGGATGAGCTTTGGAGGTCCCTTCCTGAGTGCAGAGAGGGTTGGACTGGATGAGCTTTGGAGGTCCCTTCCTGAATGCAGAGAGGGTTGGACTGGATGAGCTTTGGAGGTCCCTTCCAACCCAGACCATTCCATGCTTCTATGACAGTGCAGACCCATCTCAAGCTGGGGTATATGGAAACAGGGGAGAGGCTTTAGGTGGAAAGAGGCACCCCCCCAAAGCAGTGTCATGGGGGTTGGGTGCTCCACAGCCTCATTTCCCCCTTTCCTCCCAGCACCACCACGATGCCAGCTTTGATTCTGCCATTCTTCTGCAATATTTAAGTGCTTTTTTTCTCCCCCCCCCTTTTTTTTTCCCTCCACAAATTTAGAAACAAGTTGGCTGATCCTGCAGATGAAAAGTGGTTTAAAAATTAATCGAAAGCTTTTAAAAAATTAATAATTATTTCAGTTAATTAAGGTTGCAGCTTCACTTTTTTTTTTGTGTCCTTTTTTTTTCTTCTTCTTCTTTTTTTTTTCCTTCCTCTTATTTTTTAACTCTTAACAATTTGGGAGCTGTTGCCAGAGGCATGTGAAATGAGGGGGACCAAAAGCTGGAGAGGAAAAAAAATAAACCCCAAAACTCAACCAAACCCTCTTCATCATTTCCCAGAGCAGAGCTTCTTCTGCATGATTATTGACACTGCACCTATCAAAGAACAGATCTATACTGCTGTAATTTTGTTAGAATTCCTTTTATTCCAGCTAATTTAAAATGCTTTCTTGTTGTCCATAACACATTTGGATATGGATTTTTGTTATTCTTATTTATTTATTTATTGTTAGTGGATACCTTTACTTCTGCCTGCCGTGGTTCTGTATCTCACAGCATCTGATTTTTAATCATCACCATTATCTTCCTCCCTCTCCTGATTTGTTAGTTATTATCTGGAGCTCAACTTGGTTTTTTTTTGGTTCTGGCCAGGATTTGTTTTGGTGGTTTTTTTGGTTTTTTGGTTTTTTTTTTTCCCCCTTTGTGATCATCATAAATATGCCTGTCAAGAAGGAACTGAAACAAAAGGCATTTATTTGTCTGAGAGAATTTGAGGAATTTGTTTTCCAGTCAATCAGTGGAGAGAGCTCTAAAAGTGCTGTGTGTTGTATGAGACTTGGCCAGCAGGTTTTGCTGAGGGCTTCTGCCTGCTTACTGCATCTGAGAGGGGGGGTTGAGTCCTGGGGCTTCTGCCTGCTTGTGTGGGGGGCTTCTGCCTCGTTTGGCTGAGAGCTTCTGCCTGGTTACTGCATCTGAGAGGGGGGGTTGAGTCCTGGGGCTTCTGCCTGCTTGTGTGGGGGGCTTCTGCCTCGTTTGGCTGAGAGCTTCTGCCTGGTTACTGCATCTGAGAGGGGGGGTTGAGTCCTGGGGCTTCTGCTTGAGTTTTTTTGAGGGCTTCTGGCTGCTTTTGTTGAGGGACTCTGTCTAGTTACTACAACTGAAAGGGATGGTTGAGTCCTGGGGCTTCTGCCTGGTTTTGCTGGGGGCTTCTGCCTCATTTGGCTGAGAGCTTCTGCCTGGTTACTGCATCTGAGAGGGGTGGTTGAGTACTGGGGCTTCTGCCTGCTTTTGTTGAGGGCTTCTGTCTAGTTACTACATCTGAAATAGGTGGTTAAGTCCTGGAGCTTCTGCCTGGTTTTGTTGGGGGCTTCTGCCTCGTTTGGCTGAGAGCTTCTGCCTGGTTACTGCATCTGAAAGGGATGGTTGAGTCCTGGGGCTTCTGCTTGAGTTTTTTGAGGGCTTCTTCCTGTTTTTGTTGAGGGCTTCTACCTGCTTTTGTTGAGGGCTTCTGTCTAGTTACTACATCTGAAAGGGGTGGTTAAGTCCTGGGGCTTCTGCCTGCTTTTGCTGAGGGCTTCTGCCTTATTACTGCATCTGAAAGGGGTGGTTGAGTCCTGAGGCTTCTGCCTGGTTTTGTTGGGGGCTTCTGCCTGGTTTTTTTTTTTTTTTTGAGGGCTTCTGCCTTGTTACTGAATCTGAAAGGGCTGGTTGAGTCCTGGGGCTTCTGCTTGAGTTTTTTTAGGGCTTCTGCCTCATTTGGCTGAGAGCTTTAGCCTAGTTACTGCATCTTGAAAGGAGTGGTTAAGTCCTGCAGCTTCTGCCTGATTTTGTTGAGGGCTTCTGCCTAGTTACTACATCTGAGAGGGGTGGTTAAAGTCCTGGGGCTTCTGCCTGATTTTGTTGGGGGCTTCTGCCTCGTTTGGCTGAGAGCTTCTGCCTGGTTATTGCATCTGAAAGGGGTGGTTGAGTCCTGGGGCCTCTCTTGCAAATGCAGAGTCCATCAGAAGGAGCTGCTGTGCACCCTGGCCTGGCCTCAGCACCAAAAATCCCCTCAGTGTCCTGCAACGTGTTACAAATTCCTAAATCTGAAAAGATGTTGTCCTGCAGAGGTGGGTTCAGAACATATTCACAGAATCAGAGGCTGCTGTGGGTTGGAAGGGACCTTTAAAGGTCATCAGGTCCAATGCCCCTAAAGCAGATTGCTCACAGCCCCAGACAGCCTCATCTGGAATGCTTCCAGGGATGGGGCAGCTCCCACCTCTCTGGACATCCTGGGCCAGGCTCTCACCACCCTCAGTGTCAAACATTTCTTCCTTCTCTCCTCTCTAAATCTCCTTCTTAGTTCAAACCATCACCTCTTTTCGTGCCACAACAGGCACTGCTCAAAACTCTGTC
>WBNM01009448.1:35738-57823 GCA_013399055.1 Ramphastos sulfuratus | reverse complement strand
TTATATATAATATATTTATATATTATAATATAATACGTTATTATAATAATTTTAGTATTGTTATTGGTATTATTATGTTATTACTTCCCTCCCCCCCCGGAAGTTTTTCAAATGACTGCCAGTGAAGAAAAAGTGGAGAAAAAGTTTCCCTAAAACTTAATTTCTTTGCCTGTTTGAATGTTCTTTTTGCCAGGTCCCAGCCCCTCACTTTCTCCACACCTCCATCAACCCTTAGATGTAGTTTAATGGAGTAAGTGGATGAAGCCAGGAATGATGAGCAGAGGCTGAAGGGGGTGCACAGCTGATCCTCACTGCTAGCAACCAACACATTTCCTAAGGTGCAGCCAGCCCTGGAGCATAGCAACACCCACCTGTACTTACTGGCTGTTAGCAAATCAAATCCTCCACTGAATTAAACTCCTAATTGCTAGTTTCAACTGAAATGCTTTGATGACTGTTAAAACACAGAGAAATGATAACATAACAGAAGCTCTCAGGAAATGTTATGCTTAATACTAAGATTATTGATTCCTCTGCCGAGGAGCAGCGAAGGAAGAAGAGCTCCAGCCTTAACTTAGGCAGACCTGTCTCTCAATTAACAGCAGCAAACATTTTAACCACAACAAGAAACAACATCCATCACCCTTGAAGAATGCCACAATTAACACAACCAGAGACCTCCCTCACTGGAACGCAGTGTTTAAAGGAGAATTCACGAGCTCTCTAATTTATGATAGGTTATTGGATAACTCTGGTTAATTATAGCCACACAACGTCAAAATTAATGATTTTCCCACCCTCTTTCAACTTGAGAATGAATTCATAACTTCTCTCAAGACTCCAAAGATGTGCAATTAATATTGTCAGCGACCATTTCACAAAAGAGATTTGTTAAAGGCAGGCGTGTGGACACAATTAGTGTATCAATTAATGTTGCTGTTACTTGATCTATAAATTATTGAAAGACTCATAACTGCTGTAAGGAAACAAAGCAAATCCACTCCCTGTCAACGAAATAAGCTCCTGACTGCGCCCCTCTTTCATTACTCTGTAGATTAAATTTGAATTTTGCGCGAATCCATGAATCTTAGATATGTAATCAGAAAAATAAATGAACCTATACCAATCTGACAGCTTGAAATGGCTCATTACAGTGAGGATGATTTAATTGTTGCTAGCTGATCATAAAGTAGGGAAGAATTTGTGGAATCACGGAATGGCTTAGGTTGGAAAGGACCTGAGACATCATCTAATCCAACATCCCTCGTCACGGGCAGGGACACCTCTCAACTAGACTCGGTTGCTCAAGGCCTCATCCAGCCTGGCTTAAACACTCCCAGGGAGGGGGCATCCACAGCCTTCCTGGGCAGCCTATTCCAGAGTCTCACCACCCTCCTACTGAAGAACTTCTTCCTAAGATCCAATCTAAACCTATTCTCCCTCAGCTTCAAACCATTCCCCTTGTTCCGTCTCTAGATACCCTGATGAAAAGTCCCTCTGCAGCCTTCCTGTAGGATCCTTTCAGCTATTGAAAGGCAGTTCTAAGGTGCCACCCAGAATCTTCTCTTCTCCAGGGTAAACAATCCCAGCTCCCTCAGCCTATCCTCACCGCAGAGGTGCTCCAGCCCTTGGCTTCTCTTTGTGGCCATCCTCTGGATTCTCTCCAGCAGCTCTGTGTCCTTCTTATGCTGGGGACACCAGAACTGGATGCGTTATGCAAGGTGGGGTCTCAGCAGAGCCAAGGGGCAGAATTACAGTGAATTTTTTAAACCATCTCCTGTCACAGCTCACAGCATTTATTAATTTCAACTAAAGCTCCATTCTGGAAATGTAAAAACTGCATTAAGATTTCTCTGTATCAGCAAAATTTTAACTTTCAAAACAGCCAAAAACCTCCATTCCACTCTCAAATTTTGCAATGATTAGTGCAAAGATTGGACTCGAATGAGGTCTAAGAAACCCAAAACAGGACTTATTAGGCACCCAGGGTAAAAATGAAAAATGACAAAATATAACCTTGTTTAAAGGCTGCTTATCCCCAAAGGCTTTTAAACTAACTAGGTATCTGCTGTTTGATCTTAGTATGTCTAGAGTTTCGCTTCTGGGGATGTAAAGGTTTTCCTTTACATAGTTAGACAGACTCCAGTCTCTCATTAGAGTTTAAAAGACCTAGGAAATAGAAGTGACTCTGCCAGAGGCCCAATCTGATACATGTGAATGGTCCTGAAGCCACTGAACTCCTTTTAATTGGTAGTTAAGACAGTTAAAATGGGACACTTGAGCTTTTTGCTATCCTGATCCTGAGAGGATCAAACTCAGGTCTTCTATCACTAGGAAAGCACTGCCATGCACCACCCTCTGCTCTGCCAGCAGAATTCCTTACCTGGCATTAAGCAGCCCCCCGAGCGGAGCCCACTCTCGCTGTCCCGCCTCAGACTCAGCTTCAGAACCTGTATGTCCATATAGCCACAGACTCACAGAATTGTTTCCGTTGGAAAGAGAGACCTTTGAGATCATCAGGGCCAACCACCATCCAACCCCACCACGTCTGGTGGCAGCCAAAAGCAAGTGCCCAACTCAGAGCTGTGAGAAAGCACCTCACTCTGTTAGAGCCACAGCACACATCACACCCTCTCCAAACTCCACATTCCAACTGGTCAGTTAGGGCAATCCCTGGCTTGGCTGCCTGCCTACTGTGAAATCTGTTTCCAGAAGCCACGTGCTTCCCACACATGGCACTGGATCCCTATTAAATATGGGAATTTCACCCCTGGGGATCCTTGGCATCCAAGATTTTCATGCTGATTGTCAACATGTCTCAGCTCCTCTTCATGTCTTGCATTCACTTTTAGAAGTCCCTGCCAGCTTGCTAACTGCCCCAAAAGTCTAACTACGGAGGATACAACAAGAGATGATTTGGGAAAAAAAAACAAAATTCCCAAGCTTCCAGTATAATAATACCTGATTTTTTAAGTGCANCCAACCTTATATTCTATGATTCTAAGATGAAGGAAGAGTCTCCTGGCCCCTCCCCACCTAGCAGACTTAGATCTGTATTCCAATTTGGTAGCCTGCATCCCACATCTTTACTGACCTCCCATTTCACTTCTCCCCTATACTCCAAGGCAGTTATCAGCGTGGATTCAACCTCAGCGCAACACATTTCCCCCAAAGAGGTTTCTAAATCAATTTTAATTCCAATAGGCTCAAGTAAATGTTTTCAATTTGATTCAGCAATCCATATACACTTATAAAATGGCTTTTCCCCCATGTACTACGAGGCAAATGTGGTTTATGTTTTTAACAATGCTGGCTAATAAAAATTTCTCATTTCCTACACTGAGCAGTACAAATGGGTAATTTCTACCCACTGAACCAGATGACGTAAAGAAATGCAATAAAATCAGCATTATTTGAATCAGTAATACTCTAAATGCTTCTTCAAGTACCTATGATTTTGGCATGATCACCAAAAAAAAAAAAAAAAAACCCAACAAAAAAAGACAAACACTCACATACCCAGAAAGTCCTAGAATACAGCTCTCTAAATTTCCTGAGAATTTTGCATCAGTTCCTTTTACAGAGCAACATGAACCTCCCCTAAGTGTCTTTTAAAATCTAAGCAAGTTCTCAAACAAGGTGATTACACCACAGTTACTCATAGTTACCAGCCAAGAGTGGCATGAAGATTAGGGCTTGAGGTGGGCAATGGCAGAAATACCTCCTCTGACAGCATCCAGTGTGCTGTGAGCTCATAAAATGGAATAAAGTGCAAAAAGGAGGACTGTGGAGTTCAGGGTGAAACACAGGTCCTCACCCGGTAAACATCTTCAGAGTACATGGAGCAAGAAGTGATAATTTGGCTCACAGGATGTCAGGGGTTGTAAGACACCCAAAGAGACTATCAAGTCCAAACCCCCTGCCATAGCAGGACCAGACAATCCAGCTCAGGTCACAGAGGAATGCATCCAGATAGCCCTTGAAAGTCTCCAGAGAAGGAGACTCCACAACCTCTCTGGGGAGCTTGTTTCAGTGGTCTGAGACCCTCACAGTAAAGAAGTTCCCCCTTGTGTTGAGCTGGAAGCTCCTGTGCTGCAGCTTACATCCACTGCTCCTTGTCCTATCACAGGAGAGGAAGGGAGATGTTTGGCTCACCTCTGCTCTCACAACCATGTTTTCAAGTCAGTTCAAACCCCAACCCTCTGCTGGGAGTATAACCTGGTAGCATTTCTAGAGCCCATCAAATTTGGAGTCCATCAGATCAATCCTGAGTGAATAAAAGGCAAAACTAGCACTAGATGTTTTTAATAGTCTATTTTTAAGATTATCCAGGATGATGATGTTGACAGACCAAATGACAATTTCACACAGAATCACAGAATGTTAGGGTCTGGAGGGGGACCTCAAAAGATCACCCACCAGTGCAGCCCCTCTGCCAGAGCAAGCTGCACAGGAATGCATCCAGGTGGGTTTGAAATGTCTCCAGAGAAGACAACTTCACAGGTTTTCTGGGCAGCCTGCTCCAGGGCTCTGGCCCCCTCATACTGAAAAAGTTTCTCCTTCTGTTCCCATGGAACCTCCTCTGCTCCAGCTTGCACCCACTGCCCCTTGTCCTGTCATTGGCCATCACTGAGCAGAGCCTGGTTCTGTCCTCCCGACCCTGCCCTTCACATCCGTATCAACATGAATGAGGTCATCCCTCAGCCGCCTCTGCTCCAAGCTAAAGAGCCCCAGCTCCCTCAGCCTTTCCTCACAGAGAGCTGTTCCACTGCATGAAGCAGCTTTGTGGCCCTGTGTTGAATGAATTCTTTCAAGTTCATTCAAGCAGCTCCTTGAGCTCCTTGAAGTGAGGGGCCCAGAAGTGGACACAATATTCCAGATGCAGCCCCACCAAGGCAGAGTAGAGGGGGGAGGAGAATCTCAGTTTACTCATCACAGCCCTTCTAATCCACCCCAGGATGCCACTGGCCTTCTTGGCCACAAGGACACATTGCTGCCTCATGGTCGTTCTTCTGCTCACTAGGACTCACAGGTCTCTTTTTCCCACTCTACTCTCCAACAGGTCAGTCCCCAAGCTAATTTGGCATCGCCATGTTAAAACTGAATTTATCTACAGCACGTAGAGTTCTGCAGCTGCAGTTCTTAAACAGCAGCTTCTGAGAGGATTGTGTGTAAACTCTGGTGCTAACTACAGTAGTAACAGTGTTGGAACAGAATATTGTCTTACAACCCAGTACTGATGCCAATAGAGAGAGACTGAAGAATTGACTGTGAGCAGAAAACTGATGGCTGTAAAAACTGTGCCTAATGTGAAACGTTTTAATAATCTCTTACAAGAGAATTGCTCTTTATATGACTACAGAAAGAGCTTAAATATTCCCTTGATAAAATCTGTAACTTTGCAGGAGCTTTAGTATCATTTCACAGAATCACAGAATGTGAGGGGCTGGAAGGGACCTAGAAAGAGCATCTAGTCCAACCCTCCCTGGCCAGAGCAGGATCACCTATATCTGCTCCACCTACCACAGAAATCAAGCTACTGCCTGTCACACAGAAGCAGTAATCTGTGTCAAGGAACCTAAAAGAACGCATAAGAAACCACAGAAGAGCTTCAAGCACACATCTCACCTCACTGCAGGGAGTAAGGCCATCCCAAGAGCAGGAATTTACATTCACACTCACTGAATAACATGAGACTCCGCCTGGACATTCCTCTAACCCGTCCAGGTTATGAAGTTGATTGCTTAGCTAACAATGTTACAGTGCCTTTAACTCAAGGCAGGCACCACAAATGTACAAGTCACATCAGCTGAGTAACCAACAACGTCTTTTTGGCCACTGCACTTCAGGAAGAGCAGCCTGCATTTATGTAACATTTCATCATGGTTTATATTGCTGTACCTTACAAATCTTCGGAATGAAGCTTTGTGTTACCTCGACACTTCAAATAAGAAACTCTATCCTTACAGAGACACAGAGAGAACTAAAGATTCAGCTGACTCTACAGAGAAGGATTTTGGTGAGATCAGGAATGAACCCTGACCCGTGTTCTAACTTCATACTAATCCCTATCTGCTTTCAGACACCCCCAGGTCTTTAGCACAGGCTTCATCTGTGGGACAAACATTCCATTAGGATGTTATTATCAAACTTACTGCTCCTTCTCAGCTCAGTGCTGTGACTGCAGCTTGCAGGGGAAGACCAGAATGGTGGATAACACAGTGAAGGAGGTTCCTCTCTGCTCTGGATGGAAATGGTTCCATGGCTACTGCCAATCTCCAATGAAAGCTGACTCAATGGAAATACACTAGAGGTGAAATTTCTGTTCATAAAGCAAAGACTGATTTCTTGGGAATACTTGGTTCTGTTACATAATTTAAGTCATTGATTAGTAACAGTAGAAACTTCATAGTAGCACTTGCTACCTGTCACTGCTGGCACTGAATGGGCACGGGGGAAAAGGAAGACAGAAAAACCCTCTCTGTTTTTCACATGTTCATCATTCACCCTAACCAAGGGAGGGTCTGTTTGCTGAAATACATAGTATCTTAGAATCACACAATCACTAAGGCTGCAAAAAATCCCCCAAGATCACTGAGTCCAGCCATAACCTAACTACCATGACCACCAAACCATGTCCTGAAGCACCACAGCTACAGCTTCTTGAATGCCTAGAGGGATTATAATCCCACCACTACAGGGCAGCTTGTTCCAACCCTTCACCACTCTCTCACTGTCATGGTAGGCCTAAGCAGGCCAAATTAGGCTTGTACATATCCTGGCTTGCCCAGGTATGTTTTTCTGCTCTCCCTCCTGTTTCGGGGAGAGCAACTGCACGGGAAAAGGGACAAAGAACCTGGAGCCACTATGGGGTCTGTGGCCTGCCCAGCAACTGCAGTANTATATATTCACTAGTTACTTCTAGATCCTATATTATAACCTGTATATAGTTTCCATAATGATGCAAGAACCTGTTATTATTTTGGTGATCGGGGTGCCGCGAGTTCTGAATATTTAATGTTAATAAACTATATATTAATATTTAAAAATACCATCTTGCAGTAATTAATTACCCATTCCGCTACACTCACTAAAGAAGTTTTTCCTTATGTCCAATCTAAACCTCCCCTAGCACAATCTACACACATTTCCCCTTGTCCTATTGCTGGTTACTTGGGAGAAGAGACCAACACCAGCCTCACTGCAGCCTCCTTTCAGATAATTGCAGAGAGCAAAGATCAGCCTTCTCCAGACTAAACACACCAAGCTCCCTCAGCCTCTCCTCATATGGTGCCCTCCAAACCACTCACCAGCCTCACTGCTCTTCTCTGGACACACTGCAGTACCTCAATGTCACAGTATCACAGTATAGCAAGGTTGGAAGAGACCTCAAAGATCATCAAGTCCAACCCACTACCACACTGGTGCCCACTTCCTACCCTGATGCCCAGAACTGAACCCAAGCTGTGGCCTCACTAGGGCTGAACAGAGAGGCACTATCACTGCCCTACTCCTGCTGGCCACACTGGTTTTGATGCAGGCCAGGATGCCGCTGGGTACACACACTGGCTCACACTCAGCCAGCCATGCAGCTGTGTATGGGCAAACCCATGCAATTCAATGACAAGGAAATGGGCCACCAAATCTCTTTTGAGTTTCCCTATGTGGGATGTGAGCAGCACAGAGAGTCTGAACCACAGTCCCTGTCCGTGTAAAGCATTCACTGCACTGCCAGGCCCTGGGATGGCTGGGTGTGATCAGATGCACTGAGACTTGTGCATGCAACATACAAGATAAATTTTTGAGATATGCCACTGCTGCAGACTTTCCCCTCCAGTTCTGCAGATACTTGTACATGCTGCAGGGAGCTCTGACCCCTGGCACAGAACATATTTTACACTTCTCAGCAGTAAAGGTAATTCTTAGACTTCCCATTTGGGAGATAGAATCAGATCCCGTGCAGAGAAGCATTCAGTTATTGTGATTTATGAAAAGGTTTTGAGAAGTTTGTATGCTGAATATTTCATTAATATGAGCATCAAGATCCTGAAAGAGTTTACAGTTTCCAAAAGTTTCCCCCTCCAGCAGAAGAAACAACATAGGAGACATCAAAAAGATGTTATCCCTTTTGCAAAGAACTGACAGTTTTCCATTCCCTGCCTGACCCCAAATGCTGAATGATGACCCAACTAAACCAGTTTTGCTTCCTTTACTTGCCTTGAACATCTCAGATCACATTTCCATTTGCATCAACAGTCCCTTGGTTTTGCCTTTCCAAACCACAGCTTTTTTTTTTAAATCTTAAATGAATCATTTTTCACTTGTGCATTTAGGCCTAGTGTAATCATAAAGATTCTAAATCATCTTCCTAATCAAATGCTGAATTTTTTTTAATTGCTGTTTCTTTTTTTGTATTTTAAAGACTAATGAAAAGATTCCAGATAGAAAAGCCAGAGCCAACACACAAGACCTTAATTATTGGTTTGCTAAAATCACTGCAGTAAAAGGTACAGCTGCCTAGAAGTTGAATAAGTTATTTATCAGCTATTTAAAATGGAGAGAGTAAAAATTCATGAACTGTAATACATAAATTCCTTTTTACATCTTAAATGTATTTCAGTAAGATATAATTTTTAATGTCAGAGAATCAAATGCCATATTCCCACAGCAGACTTCCACTGAGCAGACAGATAACAGAAGAAATCACAGCTGCTGCACACAAGGTGACTGATGTAGGAGCTGATTAAAGGACAAAATACGTAAGAATAAAGAGAAATGAGTCACTACCTTTCTTTTTGGAGTCTTTCTTTGTGCTGGTTTTCACAGCCACTTGAAGTTCTGTCTCAGTTGACATCCTATATCCTTAGTCCTCTTCACACAGATCCAGGATCTCGGTCAGGCTCATTTAGAACGTCTCTCCAAGAGAATAATTCAGCCTTTCAGATACTATAACCCAAACAGTTCATCTCATTCACTCCTCTCGAGTGCTGTTAAAGAAGGAAACAAAAAGTTATGTTCATGGTCTGGGTTTAAAACCGGAAAAACAAAACACACACAAAACCCCTAAACAACAAATCAAACAAAAAAAGCACAACCAAAACTACAACAAACAACAGCAAACCATTGCAAGCTTACTGAGGAAGAAACCTACAAAGTTCTCCATCTATAGAGACAAACTACCCACAATTTCAGCTGCTTAAACACAATCATGTAGTCCTGTCAGAGATATTTTTGCTTCTCTGAGATGTTTTCACAGGCTAGAGGAACACCAAAGGTGCACAGAAGACCTGCACTTCAAGACCAGCAGTTGAAGGACAAAGACCACAGCCCAGAGAGTAGCTGGAAACATCACCAAAAGCAAAACAGTTCTGCAAGGACTCAACTCTCAAATGAAGCAATTCCAAGGTAAAGCCATAACGCCAGGGAGCATTCAGATTTTCACCCCTCAAACACTCCTTCAATGCTTTCCTTCTCCTACTTGAACAAAGACAAATGAAAATGCATTCATTCCTCATACTGAGAACATCATACTTTGCCACTCCTCTTGCTTATGATGTTTCTGCTATAAAAGAATCTGTCTCCGTGTAAACAAAGCTGTAATTCTTAAGACTCAGCTAGTAATTTTTCTTGCAAAGAACTCTGAAAACACAGTTAATTAAACCTGCAAAATATAAATTGGGTAGGGGGCAAAAAAACCCCACAACAAACCACGTTTAGCAAGCTACAGCTTGATTATTAGGGAGATAAAGAAATGCACCAGCTGTGAAGGCAGAGTGGGAACCGAAGAAACGTGCTGGAGCCGTGTGAGGGAGACAGGCTGCAGGGCTGCAAGGAGGACTGGATAGCTGTGGGCTGTGGAGGCCAGCAACACACAAACTAAACCATTACTCCAATTCTCACTGCTGGTCCTCCTTGTTTGAAGGATGAGCCACCTACTTCTGCCAGTCTGTCGAGGGCAGAGGACCACACTGTCCCAAAACCATTTGTCATGATGCGCCCTTGCTAAATGCATCTTCTTATGGCCCTTTCTCTTTTGTGAAGAAGTTCTCCTGATTACCACAATTACAGTGAAGTCCATCTGGCCTGTCTGAACAGCTGTCCAGTTATTAAACAAGCATTTAATACAGAAATTAACTCAGCATATCAGCTGGTTAGCTGGCCAGAGACTGACTATGGTTACAAGTTTTTTACCAATGCCCCTTCTCTGTCACTGAAGAAAGCAATACCCTGCAAACACTGAAGTCATTTGGACAGTGTAAATCACTGTTCACAGCAAGGGCTGTGAAGCCCCCGGTACCTCCAAATCCAGACTCTTTCCACATTTAGAAATGCTTCAGTAACATTACCCTGCCATGTGCCATCTGAAGTGATTTAATATCGCTGAAGTGTGTCAGGGGCTTTCTTCAATAAGCTCTTCAAATCTGTACGTGCATTGTAGAGTATTCAAAGCTAGCTTTTCAAAATCTGCTGAACTGATTTTGAAAGACAAAAATTCCCTGTTCCTCCTCTTAAGGCATCTGAGTAGGTGCCACATAGCGGAAAAGAAAGGAAAAAAAAAAAAAAAAAAAGGAGGAAAACCAAAGCAACTCAGAGATCAAAGTTTTACTGCTTGCTAAACACCTTCTCAGAAGATCTGAATAAACCAAAAGTGTTTTGATTAACATTCTTAGTTTAGAAAGCAGTAGGAAAGGACAGAATAACAGAATATATCTGGTTGGAAAAGATCTCCAAGATCATCCAGTCCAACTTTGACCCAGTACTGAAGGGTCAACGTTAAACCATGTCCCTGAGCACCAGGTCCATGCCCTGCTTTAACACCCTCAGGGATGGTGACTCCAGCACCGCCCTGGGCAGACCATTACAACGTTTGAAAACCTTTCCAGTGAAGAAATACTTCTTAGCATCCAGCCTGAACCTCCCCTGGGGCAGCTTGAAACCATTTCCTCTGGTCCTGTCACTTGTCACCAGGAAGAAGAGGCTGCCCCCTTCTCACTCCATTTTTTAGGTAGCTGTAGAGATCAATGAGGTCTCCCCTCAGCATCCTCTTCTCCAGCCTGAATAACCCCAGCTCCCTCAGCCCCTCCTTGTAGCTCACACTACTGAACACAGTACTCGAGCTGCCTTTCCTTGTCCACGGATCTGGCCAAGGAACACTCCAGATCCTGAAAGAGCATCACTTTTGGGGCTGTTACTCCTTTTCTCTCCGTGATCAGCCTTCATCTGCTTTTGTCCTATAACAAGAACTGGCAAGGCCACACCTTGAGTACTGTGTTCAGTTCTGGCTCCCACACTATAGGAAGGACATTGAGGGGCTGGAGCATGTCCAGAGCACGGCAACAAAGCTCGTGAAGGGCCTGGAGCACCTGAGCTACAAGGAGGGAGTAAGGGAGCAGGGGGTGTTCAGTCTAGAGAAGAGGATACTGAGAGGAAACTTCATTGCTCTCTACAGCTACCTGAAAGGTTGGAGTGAGAAGGGGGCAGCCTCTTCTTCCTGATGACAAGTGACAGGACCAGAGGAAATGCCTACAAGCTGCACCAGGGGAAGTTCAAGTTGGATGTTAGGAAATAGTTCTTCACTGGAAGGGTTCTCAAACATTGTAATGATCTGCCCAGGGCAGTGCAGGAGTCACCATCCCTGAGGGTGTCAAAGCAGTGTATGGACCTGGCATTCAGGGATGTGGTTTAATGTTGACCCTTCAGTGCTGGGTCAAAGATAGGACTGGATGGTCTTGGAGATCTTTTCCAACCAGACATATTCTATGATCCATGGACAAGGAAAGTCACCTCCCTCAAACACAGCAGGACACCCTAAACAGTGACCACTGGGCCCCAGAACAGAGCATCACGTCGACTGTGCTACAGAGGACCCACTTCAGCCTCCCACAGCCAGAGCTGCTCTTTGCTCACGCTTGAAATCCCCCCAGCAAAGAGGGAGGGAAGCGCTGCAGAGAACAGATGTCCCTTGCAACCCCCATCTCCTTCCCCTCCCCCTGCACACAACCCAATTTAATAATATTTCCTTTTACAGCACAGTAGGGATGCATCAGTCTTTACAGCTCAATGGCACTTACTTAAAGCATCTCTCAAGTCACAGCTGGATTGACAGCCTATTTCTCTGGAATTTGGGGTTATATTTTCCTAAAGGTTAACTCCTTAACTTAACAAGAAGCACTAACATGAAACCACTTAATAACAAAGCAAAATATTTTCTCAAAGGCCCATTTATAATAAAACCAAAACAAAGACGTGGAAAAAAGCCCCAAACAAAAACTACCCCCTAGGGTCAAGAGTTAAGCAAGTTTTAATGTCTCAGAAGACTGTGGTGGGTACAAAGCAGCCAGAATGTCATCTCCTGTTGTCAGCTACTTCCAACAGGACAGCTGAAATCGGAGCATCTGAATGCCACTGAATATTTTAAAATAACAACATCTGACTGCTATCTCATTTGAAACTCTCCAGAAATCCTATATCCCACCTCGAGGCTATTCCACTGAGTAATATTTTTTCAAATAAATGCATGTCTGTTTTTGGACAGGTTCACATATTGATTTACTTTAAAACCTAATCAGGGCATCCTCTCGCAGGCTCATAGAGCCTCAAATAAAGTAATAGGTATTTTTTTTCTGAAGGAGCACATAAACATCTGTCAGATGCAAGCTCCAGTTCAAACTGAATTTGCTACAGAGACCATTCCTCCAGAAAGTGTAGGTCTTTCTGTAAGCTACACGAGTAAACTTCCATACACTGGCCATATTTCAGCCCTTTATTACCCAGATGAGGACGGCAGTCAATCTGCTCTTCACCGCAACAGCTTTTATTGTCTCCTCCAATCTAGGTCACCCTTGTTAAGTCCTACAGTCTTCCAACTGTGGGAAGTACTGCAGCATGTGTTTTATCAATGAGGTGCAATTTCCTTTGATCACTTCTGCCACGTTTCTCTCCCTGCTCTAAAGACAAAATTTTGTTAGCTGTGTTGAGAAGGAAAATAAAAAACCCGCCTCGGCCTAACGCGTATCCGCTCTAACGATCTTCTCGTGCGCCTTGTTCCCGTTCCAGCTATTACAATGCTGTGTGTGTGCCTCAGCTTTTCCTAAAGAGGATTCAGAGCTCTTCGTTTTAACAGAATACTGACATTTTCTGTTCCCTTATTAAGTGGCTACAGCGGGAACACAATCAGTGCATTCTGGAATTAACTGGCGCTTAATTCCGAGAGAAGTCTTAAGCCTGCGTTCTCTGTTACTCCTACGCCAGCGTAAACCCTAAAGCCTTAGTGAAGAAATATTGTTGTAAATTCACTTTGCAGTTAGGATTAACACAGGTTGGACCTTTTATGTGCAGGGAAATTAGTCACATGCCTCCCCCCACGCATTTGTAAAACAACAGTTTCTGTCAAACCATCTTTGTCTTTTCCACCACGCTCGAGCAAGCTCATGAAGGGGTTATTAGGCGACTTGCCCTGGCCCAAGTTATGAAGGAGGTCAGACAAGATGATCATAATGCTTCCCTTCTGACTTCAAAATACAGGAATTTATTAATTTTCTTCAGGGCTGAGAAGTTCCCTCCCCTGAAACCAGTTTTCATCTCCTTATGTAAAGGAAAAGCAGTCTTAAAAAGGATTTGTAACTAAGCCCTGGCATTCTCTAAGTATTTAAGTTTTCCACAGCCCCAACGTGGGATTTGACAAGAGGATGGTACCTCCCAAACCCTGGTCTGACAAACTCAAAACTGTGCTAACACCCTGAGCACCTACTGTTATACTTCTGAATTTTTGCAACCCATTTCCTTTCCTTCAAAGCATCCAATAGCATCACCTGTAAGGGAACATCCACGACTCTGACTTTGGAAGTGTTAAAGCCCAAATGTATTAAAAAGGCAAAATTTAACTAACTAAATTATTTAAAGGCTGTGTTCCTAGAAAACTGAAAACAGTTCCAGCACTATCCAGGGAGGAAAACGCAGTTCAACTTTCCATCTGACTATGAAGCCTAACACAGAGAACTCCAGACATCACACATGAGCTGATGCTGGAAAAACCCATGCTGGCCACCAGTGCCCTTTATGGCCTCCAGAAAGAGGGCCACAGCACCTTTTGGAGCTGCTCACACTCTTTTGTTCTCCAGTTCATTTCCCTAACAGTCAGGTCTTGTCAACACCCTGCAGGAAGCTCTTTGGTATCAGAGGATGAATCCTTTTACAGAAGGCACTCCACTAATTCCACACTGAAACCCATGGGGCTAGTCCAAACCCCAGTGATGTATTTCAATTAATGAGGCCTGTAAGAACCAGAAAATGAGGAAGGCATGGTAAAAGAGGGAGTTTAAGATCCTGATACAGGAGAAAACGAGGAGGAAAAGCAAAGCAAACAGAGGAAGATGTCTGTATATCTCATTAAAACAAATTCTCTAACAAAGCATTAGCAGCAAATCTAAGCCTGCTCATGCATTAAAATTCTGGGTAGCCTGCAAGAGAAAACAGTCTCTGCTAGACTCCTGCCCTGTGCCCAGGCCCTCTTCTCTAGCTTTGAGGATGGTCCACCAAACATAATGCACTCTTTCTGCTGACAAAAGTCAAGTGGCTCTCTGACATGGTGTGGTACCTTGGCTGGTATTTCATTAGCCTGCAAAGGTGAAAGGATGCCTCCTGCTCACATGCACAAACCAAGATCCTACACAACAATTTATTCCCTCAACAGCCACATGGAAAGCCAAGTGCCCAGTTTAGCTCCTCGAAACCCTCTCTTGTAAACTGCCAACTCCTCTCTGAAACCAGCACTCAACTACTTCCTTCAGGCATTGGAATGAGCTGCCCAGGGAGGTGGTTGAGTCACCAACCCTGGATGTGTTTAAAGGCTGTTTGAATGTGGTACGTGGGGATATGGTTTAGAGCTTAACCTCGTCGAGTAGGGTTCTCAGTTGGACCTGGTGAGCCTGAGAGGCTTTTCCAAGCTTTATGTTTCTGTGATTCTTCCTCTTTAAGTCACCCAGATTGCAGAGACTCATGAATGCCTCTATTTCATACTTAGTTTTGCTTACTCTAAACAGGGCAGGCGCTCCCTTCCACCTCTGATATTAAGATAAAGGGAGGAGATTTATGTGCTTTATTATGCTGTCTGTATTACACCTGTGGTGAGATGCCAGGCTAACCTTTATTAATTCCTCTGCCATCAGAAAACTTCTTAGCACTCAACCCCCAATATTTAATTTCTTGTTGCATACAGCTGCAATTTGTTTAGTTGTATTCAGAAAATACTTCTCTTACCTCCTGAAAATCAAAAGCCAACATGTAACTAGGGCCACTAACACATTTTGTTAAATTTATTGTGGTTTACAATATGCCTCATTATTCTCTCTCCAGGGTATCTTTCAGGCATGCTATCCAGTTCCTCAGATGGTGTAAGTAGCACCACTGAAGCTGATTTACCTCTACAAGACCATCTTGTAAAAAAAAAAAAAAAGAAAAAGACCTATAAAATATTTTCAAAGTAAGATGTTTATTAGCATTCCAATGACAGCAGGAATAATCACTGAAATCCCTCCTGGAAATCACTCCAGGTAGTGGTGAATACTACAATCCACCTCACCAGTTATTCACCAGAAGTGCTGTGAATTTTCTGCTCCCTAGAAAATGCTGACTGGATTCAAAAGACATTTCTCAGAGGCATGAATCGATTTCATCAACATTTTTTAACGGGAAATTACTAACATTTCGTTTTAATATCAGAGTTTCTGTTTTACATTGCAGAGGGCAGCATTCTGGAGACAAAGGCAAAGCAGGACACATTGACCTGGCTGTGACTGAGGGTCTGAAATAGATGCCCAAAGTCTGGCATTTTGCATGCAGGAAAAAACTAAGTGATGTCAGTTCATCATTTCTCTGAGGAAGGATATTCACATGCTTTTAAGAAAGACTGCTGGATATGAGCCAGTTGATAAAGACCAGTAGAAAAATATTAATAATTTTTCTTTCCATGCTTTCAACATGAAATTCTTCCTCTTAAAAAGAATTGCTGTAATCATGATATAAAGCCTTTCAAAAACAGAGAAGCAAAAATCCCACCCAACACTGAGAACCCAGGACTTGCTGCTCTCCCCTGTTCCACACTGTGGCTGACCAGTGCTACTGCTGTGCAATTCCAGAACTGCTCTGGTCCCTCCAGTTGGTCTCAAACTCATTTCCAGTAACTAAGTATCAGCTTTGCCTCTGTGAAATAAGATTCAATGTCCCTTCACAGAATCACAGAAAGATCATCCAGTCCACCCCCCCTACCACAGCACGATCCCCTAGGGTAGTTCACACAGGAATGCATCCAGGTTATCTCCAGAGAAGGAGACTCCACAACCGCCCTGGGCAGCCTGCTCCAGGGCTCTGCCCCCCTCACACTGAAAAAGTTTTCCCGTGGAACCTCCTATGCACCCACTGCCCCTTGCCCTATCATTAGCCAGCACTGAGCAGAGCCTGGCTCTGTCCTTCTGACAATTGCCCTTCACATCTTTACCAACGTGAATGAGATCACCCCTCAGGCTCCTCTGCTATAAGCTAAAGACCCTCAGCCTTTCTTCAGCAGGGAGACATTCCACAGCCTTCAGCACCTTTGTGCCTCTGTGTTGGACTCTTCCCTTCTGCAGGTTCTATTAACAACTACCTCTTCTCTGAGGTAGGTGTATACCTGGGAGCATCATCAGACGACGTGAGCGGGATCACTTTCAGGGCTCCTGCATTGCTAAAAGGGAAAGAATCAAATCCCAGATCTATTGCCACAGAAGAGTTGAAGGAACTCAAAATGGAAATCACAGTTACTATAAACAAGTATGACAGCACAGTATCAATTCCATAAGAAAGCACAACTGCATCTGCAGCCTTGAACAAAGCAAGTCAGTCCTGGAAAAGTGACACACACAAACTTCCAAGACCCTAGATCCTGGCAAGGCAGCCATACACAGGCTGAGATTGACTTCTCCTTTGTTTGCACAGCAGGGAATGCAACTCCAGTCCAGGGAGCTCAAAACAAGTAACAAAACCTCCAAGTGCTGTGGGTATGAATACAACACACACTGCTCCTTTAAGCATATTTTTTTGCTCTGGGAAGCAAAGCTCCTCTCAGGGTGCTATTTGTAAGCTTTTGCAAGGTGTCAGGTAAAAAAAGGGCACTGCCACTGAAGAAAGCAGGCTTTAAAATGTTATGGCTCAGGTCTGATACCGAGAGGCTGCTCTGTTATCAGAAAACATAGGAAGGCAACATAGTTCAGATGGGACTAGAGATTCCCTGTGCTCCCAGTGAGACCCAATTACCTGAATGCTTTTCCCACGCGAGCTGCTACACCTAGACTTTACTATACCCAGATTGCTGACTCTGAAGCAGAAAAGAACTTCTGATAAGGCTGTGTAAGAACAAACAAGAAACAAAACTCCCAACAGCTAGGAGCGCTGCCCAGACTGAGCCCAAGCACTGAGTCCCCACAGCAGAAGGCTGCCTCACCTCCATTAAAGCCAATAAAGTCCCAGCAGCACAAAATCGATCACGTTACATTTGACTTCTGCTGGCGTATCCCCATTGATTTTAATGGAGCTGGAGTTACACCAATTTTATGCTGGTGTATCTGCATTAGTGTCAGTGAAGTTATGCCAGCGTGACTGATGTAAACAACACCAGACCAACCAAGCCCTACACGTCCAAAATTCAATGTCATTAACCCTAAAGCAAGGAGAAAATGCAAACCTGGTACGTTACCAGAGCAAGGGTCTTTGGAATTGACTTTTGCAGAGCAGAAGAAACGGCTCTTCTGCGATCCTCTCCACACCAAAGAAACAGAGTGAAGACTAAGAAGGGAAAAAAGGACAAAGTACACAGTTGGGATCACAGTATTCTGTAATTAGAGCTGTTAAATGATTACTAAAGTGCTGTGGTGCAATCATCACTCCGAAGGCATGGGAGAAGTGCGCAGTCAGGAGCATCGCCGGGGAGAAGGTAAAGGCAATGTCAGAGGCACCAGGTTTTATATTTAAATGCAAATACCTTGCAATCAGAATCTGTGCCTTCTAATTGGAAGAAAAGGTTATGGAATTAAAGATCTCACATCCCGGACAGCTCAGCATGTTTTTAAGTGGCACAGTTCAATTGAAGGCAACTTATTCATCTGCTGTCCTTTATAGAAAAAAATTTAATTCAGCTCTTTTGCTTCAAAATTTTGAGATTAGTTTCTCTGGGACTCACTCTCTCATTCTTTTCAAATAAAACACAGCACAACACATCTACACAAGACCCAGCTGAAGATATACTTGGCAATCTGAAGTAGAGCTTGAAGTGATGCCTTATACTGCCCTTCTGAATGGTGCAAACTCCTTCAGGTCCCACTGAGACTTGCTCAGTCGCAGAAGTTAACCTATACATGGTGTCCTTCAATTTTCTGAATGCTTCCTGACATTACAGCAGGGCAGAGCAAACTATCCTAATGTCAACAACAACAATAAAATCCCCCTCTGTGCCAGGATCTTTATTCACTGCTATTTTTCAACGTTCAGCCCTTGTTTCCCTGACAGTTAAGTATTAAGAAAACTAATCAGAGCACTTCAGCTCGCTGTAAACAGACTTTTGATTTATTACACCAAACTCAACCACCAGACTTCTACCAAAGTTCATTAACTAGCAGAACAAAAGAGAAAAAGAAAAAAAAAAAAAAAAAAAAAAAAAAGCTTTCTAGGACTGTCAGCATCAATTTACTCAGAGAAACAGAAATCACTTTTGTTTTGCAGTACCACAGGAATGCTTTAAATAATCTAGAAAAAATGAGTTTTAGCTACAGAAATACTTTTGGAAATTCCTTTTAAGTACTCCAGTTTTCAAACCAGCAACGTCACTCATGAAAGTAATTCCACATGACTGCTAAGACAAACAGCAGGTCGACTTCTAAATGATACCAAACAGAATTACTTGAGAAGGGCTGCTGGAGCCTGCTGCAGAAATTTCAAACCATAAATAAGTTTCCTTGAATCCACTTATCTGTTCTCATCTCATTTGTGAGGGCAGTGCTGATTATGTTGTGTTCCACAAATGCACCTGCTTTGTATCAGTAAGAATGTTAAGCACTTTAAAAGGGAGGAAGCACAGAATCATAGAATGTTAGGGGCTGGAAGGGATCTCCAGAGATCACCCAGTCCAATTCCCCTGCCACAGCAGGGTCACACAGGAACATATCCAGGGGGGTTGTGAAAGTCTCCAGAGAAGGAGACTCCACAACCTCTCTGGGCAGCCTGCTCCAGGGCTCCATCACCTCATCATTCAGATCATATTGAGGTGGAACCTCCTCTGTTCCAGTGTGTACCCATTATTCCTTGTCTTAGCACTCGGTACCACCAAACAGAGCCTGGCGCCTTCATCTTCAGAGAATCACAGCTCTGGTGGTGGTACAGTTCCTATTTTCACAGAATCATAGAACCTTAGAGCTTGGAAGGAACCTCCAGAGATTACTGAGTCTAATCTTTCTGCCAAGGCAGGATCCCCTAGGGTAGTTCGCACAGGAATGCACCCAGGCAGGTTTTGACACCCACCCCTCAGATATTTATAGACATTGATCAGATCCCCTCTCAGCATTCTCTAAACAGCCCCAGTGCCCTCAGTCTTTCTGCATAGAAGAGATGCTCAAGTCCCACAATCATCCTCATAGCTCTCTATTGGGCTCTCCAGCAGATCCCTGTCTTGAATTGGGGAGGCCGAAGCTGGACACAGTATTCCAGGTATGGTGTCACCAGGGCAGAGCAGAGAGGAAGGAGAACCTCCCTAGACTTGCTGGACACACTTTTCCTAATGCACCCCAGGATACCATTGGCCCTCTTAGCCACAAGGACACATTGCTGTCCCATTAAGAACTTGCTGTCCAGAGGGTACTCCTCCATGTAGCTGCTTTCCAGCAGGACAACCCCTAGTCTGTGCTGGTGCCTGCTGTTACTCCTTCCCAGATTCAGGTCTCTGCACTTGTCTTCATTGAACTTCACGAGGTTCCACTTCACCCAGTTCTGCAGCCTGTCCAGATCTCTTTGGATGGCAGTACAGCCTGAGGGGGTGTCTGCCTCCCATCCCCCACCTTCCATAAGAAGTAAGGCTCCATGCACTTCCTCTTCATGGGTAACGTCCAGCAGTGGTTCTAAAAGACAGTTCTATTCCCACAGCTAGAAAATATACTAAAGGAGGAAAAAAAAAAAAAATCACAACATCTGACAACTAATCCTTAGAACTGTGTGGGCCAGGTGCACCCTAATTCCATGCAGAGAAACATCCACACGGGGAAGCACCACACAGCTGGAGAGGGCTACATGACCACATTGTGCACTTACAGAATCAAAGCCTGTAAAAGGAATTATTTATAAGAAATATCAAAGCACTTCCAGGCTAAATGTCAGGAACAAGGAAAAAAAAAAAAGGGTGGGGGGTGGGGAAATTGCTGTTGATTATTCAGATGGGACACCTTTAGCACTAAATGGATCTCCAGACCTGCATGAGGGTTAATGCTTCACAAAGCCAGGATTCTAAAAATCACCCAGTAGCATGCAGTGAGGAACCATTCACCTTCTACTGTCATGCTACAGTTTATTCTCTCTTGGAAGCAATTACAGGACAAATGCCAAGCTACAGAAGGTATTTTTCCAGCAGCAGCATCTGGCTTCTTGGCAGACTCCTCAGGCAATTTTATTGGAAGCTTTAGAGATGCTGTTGGGTCAGTCCTAGTTATATCGCTCAAGAGCTGTCTGGCAGTTTCTTCTGCCTAGATGTCATAATCCTTCTGATTTACCTTGAAGGAATTAGCACACTTTTATCCATTTCAAAAGCAGTTGACCTGCAAGGCATTCAAGGGCTATCTATAGACACAGAGTAAAAGTCACTGGTCTAAATCTGTGTTCCTTTGAGCCAGCAGCATTTCAGCACCCATTGCCTAATGCATCATCGAGAAAACAAGTAAGCCTACAAAAGCTCTGTGTGTGTGTGGCAAACTGAATGGATTTCTTGTGATTAAAGGAAAAATTATAAGATGCATGAAAAATTAATTAGTAAAAAAAAAAAAAAAAAAACAAACAAAAAAACCCCAAAACCATCCCACACCAAAAACAAAACAAAAAAATCCCAATCACACACACAAAAAAAAAAAAATACCCACGACCAAACCAAAGAGGTAGGCTGGGGCAGCAACAAATCTGTGCCTTTAATATGAGCTCCTCTCATACAGTGCAGATAGCATTGTGCTGTACCTTGCAGCAAGGGAAAGTGCACATGAAGGCAAGGAATGCTTCTGGCAGACAGCAAGCATAAATTGAAATACAAGGGGATCTGCTAAGTCAAGAGAAGGAAAACAATTCCCAAGGATCCGCTTCTTGCAGCTCCTCCATTAAAAAACAGAGTCTCTGAAGGTGGAAGAAGCACGTGGAAGACGACCCAAGTCCCTCACTCTCCCTGCTGCCTGTCCCATCCCCCTCTCCAAGCCCAGCAGCTAAGATCTGCATTATTCTGCAGCTGGGATCATGATTAATCCTCATCCAGAAGGATGAAAGACAGGATGCTGGGTTTACCCTCCTTCTTTGTACACCAACAAAACTGAGACCACATCAGGTTTATGTCAGTTTAGAGCAGTCCTCTAGAGTTAAAACAGAAAATGGATAGAATGATTTTAAAAAGTGCATTTATTGTTCATAATGGAGGTGAGAGCCTCCTTAGACTTCTGAGTAATATGCTCCTTAATTAATAAAAATAAATAGAAAGCAAAAGTTTTCATTACTAGCACTGTTGGTTTTCTTTTGTTTTTTTAAGACTTTCCCACAGAGATACCTTGTGCCTTTTTCTGCTCCTTTCAAGAGTCTTCCTACAATCCTAGAATGGCTCAGGTTCGAAGGGACCTCAGAGATCTATTCCACCCTCCCTGCCATGGGTAGGGACACCTCTCAACTAGACTCAGCTGCCTCACAGCCTCATCCAGCCTGGCCTTCAACACCCTCAGGCAGGAGGCAGCCACAACCTCCCCGGGCAACCTATTCCAGAGTCTCACCATCCTCATACTGATTAACTTCTTCCTAAGGTTCAGTCTAACCCTGCTCTCCCTCAG
>WBNM01009448.1:21719-35120 GCA_013399055.1 Ramphastos sulfuratus | reverse complement strand
GAGAGTTGGGGCTCTGCAGCCTGGAGAAGAGAAGGTTTCCAGGAGACCTTAGAGTAGCCTTCCAATATCTGAAGGGGGCCTACAGGAAGGCTGGGGAGGGACTATATACAAGGTCTTGCAATGACAGGACAAGGGGCAATGGGTTTGAACTGGTAGAGGGGAGATTTAGACTGGATGTTAGGAGGAAGTTCTTTGCAGTGAGGGTGGTGAGACACTGGGCACAGGTTGCCCAGGGAGGTTGTGGCTGCTCCCTCCCTGGAGGTGTTCAAGGCCAGGTTGGACGAGGCCTTGAGTGACCTGTGCTAGTGGGAGGTGTCCCTGCCTATGGCAGGGGGTTGGAACTGGATGATCCTTGAGGTCCCTTCCAACCTTACCATTCTATGATTCTATGATTAACTAAAACCTCTGCAGAACCAAAGCACGCCTCGACGACTCAGGTTGGGCTTTTAAATGCTGTGCAATGGCACACACTGAAAAAAAAATCAATTATTTAGGCTCCAGTACCTGAACAGAAGTTCCTGGCACACAAGAAACCAATTCATATTTTAGAGGAAATGTAGCACAGATGCCCTTGTTTACAAGCTTGTTTCTGCAAAGCACTAAGCTAGCTCAGTGAGCAGGTGAACATCAGAATACATGCTGAAGACTTAAAATTTCCAGTGGTGCCCTAGATTTCTGTGACTACACAAATGAGATTAAAAGCAAACAGAGTTTCCTGGATCATAGAATCGCAGAATATTAAGGGTTCGAAGTGGGCCATGAAAGATGATCCAGTCCAAGCCCCCTGCCAGAGCAGGCATGGCAAGTGACACAGGAACACATCCAGGTGGGATGTGAATGTCTCCAGGGAAGGAGATTCCACAGCCTCTCTGGGCAGCCTGTTCCACAGCTCTGGCATCCTCACAGGGAAAAAGTTTTCCCTTCTGTTCCTGTGGAACCTCCTCTGCTCCAGCTTGCACCCACTGCCCCTTGTCCTACCATTGAACATCACTGAGCAGAGCCTGGCTCTGTCCTCCTGACATCTTTCTAAACACGAATTGAGGTCACCTCTCAGGCTCTCTGCCCCAAGCAGAGCCCCAACTCCCTCAGCCTTTCCTCACAGCTGTTCCACTGCCTTCAGCACCTTTGTGGTTCTGCACTGGACTCCCTCAAGCAGTTCCCTGAGCTCCTTGAATTGAGGGGGCCCAGAACTGGACACAATATTCTTGACGTAGCCTCACCAGGGCAGAGTAGAGGGGGAAGAGAACCTTTCTCAACCTGGATGCAGCAGAGCTCTAAAGTATTTTTATATACTGTCTTTGATTAGTTTCAACCAAGCCTGTTGAGAAGCAATGAGGACTAACCAGATGAGTGAACTTCAGTACAGCAAAGAGACCCAATTCAAAACACAAGTGCAAAGCTGATCTGCCTTGTACACTGCTCTCCTGAAACACCTCAAACAATGTCCATTATTTTCAGGGACAACATAACCTAATCTGAAGCTGAGACTCTGCTGTCATGAAAATCAGATGTTTAAAACCAAAAGGTGAAGACTATCTAATCCAAATAAAATGAGAGGGAATTTAGGAATGCAGAATTTAAGTAATGCTTGGAAGGTAGCCAAGACCATTGGTAGGCACAATCCCNTGGAACAGGTTGCCCAGGGAGGTTGTGGCTGCTCCCTCCCTGGAGGTGTTCAAGGCCAGGTTGGACGAGGCCTTGAGTGACCTGTAGTAGTGGGAGGTGTCCCTGCCTATGGCAGGGGGTTGGAACTAGATGATCCTTGAGGTCCCTTCCAACCTTACCATTCTATGATTCTATAATGAACCGTAGGAGCTCAAATGACTACAAGTGGTCAGGCCCTTGGCTCCTTTTCTCTTTTGAGCAGGGCACCCTTGGCAGGCACCTGCCTTCTAGCTAAGTCCCCAGCAAGACCTCCAGCTTTCCATGACAGTGTTTTCAGCAGGTCCTTCCTCATCATGTCCAGCAACAGGCAGGCCTGGTGCAATGAAACAGGCTCTTGATACAATATGGTGAGGCTGTAGATGATGCCCAATTTAAGACATTCAGATAAACACACATTCAATGAAGTCATTGGCTGTGTTGTCACTTTAACATTCTGGTTTGTTTTTTTCAGTTGCACAGACTAAATAACAAGCAGCAAAAATACTAGTTTTGGAAGAAGTGTGATGTTTGTGTTACCCACTCAAGTTAATTAATGAAAATAATGACAGAGTTACAGAAATCAGAGATGATTAAGAACTTGAAGACCATCCTACCCATTTAACTGCCAAGGAGGATTTGTTCTTAACAGCACATTCCTCTGTTGTTCTTCAAATCTGTTTAAGCACACCACAGCAATGAGATTCACATCTCCTTCCTTTGGACACATTCATACATCCAGACTGATTTGGAGGAAGAAGTAAAACCCAAACTCAGATCCTGCCAACCTCATATCATTATTCTGAGTTAACTGCTAGGAGATTATCTTGAGCAATTACTCTCATTCCTTACTGCACACACGTTCCCAATACCTGTAATCCTCACATAGCTCAACTCTATCAGCATTAAGCCAATCTATCCCCTTCAGGTAAGACCTAACAGTAAAATCACATACCACTGGGTTTATAACCCAGGCTATTACAGTTCCCATTATTAAATATTGCTTATTATTTTGTACTTACAGAGTCAGGGGGATGTGATTTTATTGCTTGCAAATCATCCTTACATTAGTCTTGTGCTGTTATAACCTCACTCTGCTTTCCCAGATAAGCTTTTTGCTTTCTGCATATTTAAATAGTAACTCTAATTATCCTTACTTGATTGCCCTCCTCTTGCAAAGCCTTTCCACAGTATCAACTACAGGGAATTTTTCACCCTTCTTAGATTTTTAAAAGCCCAAGGTACATCATATCCTTTAATTCTAGTAAGAGTATAGAGGTATTTCTTGTTTTGAAAAAACATGCAAGCTGGGCTCCATCTTCAGACAGATTTTTTTCCAAAAACATGGCAAAAAGGACAGATTAGTGATTATCAGAGAATCACAGAATGTTAGGTGTTGGCAGCCTGTTCCAGAGTCTCACCACCCTCCTACTGAAGAACTCCTTCCTAAGCTCCAGTCTAACCCTGCTCTCCCTCAGCTGCAAACCATTGCCCCTTGTCCTGTCTCTAGACACCCTGATGAAAAGTCCTTCTGCAGCCTTCCTGTAGGATCCCTTCAGCTACTGGAAGGCAGCTCTAAGGTCCCCCAGAGTCTCCTCTTCTCTAGGCTGAACACCCACAACTCCCTCAGCCTATTACATTAAGACACAAGCATCTAACAGGTCATCCAATACTGCCTGTCCTCATAGCAGAGGTGTTTCTGTGGAAAGTAAAGTCACTGTGTGACTGCATCCCTAGCTTTGCATTCCGTTCTCTGCCATCCAGGCAGGGTTCAGTTCAGCATTTCTTTACTGATGTGCTTGGCTCTGTCACAGCAACTTCAATTTTTACGCTCGTGGGTAGTAACACAGAGGACAGGGGGGCAAACACAGGTGTACCACGACCATATTGCACTGTCTTCTTGAACTCAGCTTGCAAGCTGCATTCTTTCAACACCTACTCCTGCAAAAGTTCCTTCAGCAAGACGTGCTAAGAGTCTGGCAGGAGTGGCTGTCTCTCAGACAAGAATTTGGCAGAGGACAGGAAAGGAAAACAGGAGGTCCAGTTTGTGACTTTCAGATCTGTGACAAAGCAGTACCCAAAAGTGAATGGAAAGACAAAACATAGTCTTGAGGCCCTGAATGCTCATAGAGATTTTTTTTTATTAGTGATGCACTACCAGATCAAATCAACCAACCACACAAAGACACCACAGTCCACCTTGGAGCCAAAGACTTTCCTTAGGAAATGTGGCAGTCAGACAAGGGAAAAAAACTTCCCTCCCATCTTCTTGGTTCCCTTCCACAAATGAGACACCACAGAAAACTGGTGGGACTCAAGAACACAACAAAGCACTACAATCACTCCTGAAGCAGCTGGTTCTACAAGCTCTGGAAAGCCAAGCAACAGGGCTGACCTGACAAAATCAAGCACCTGGGAACAACATTCTGCAGGACACGGTGAGAAGCAGCCTGACTGAAGAAGCCAAGACTGTCTGTCAGCTCAGTTTCCCTGTACAGAGGCTAGCTCACAATCTTGTAACTGCCCAAGATGATGATAAAGGGGTCATGAGGGCAAGTTCGGAACACCTGCAGTAGAGCCTCTGGTTCAAAAAGACACGAAAGGGTATCTCTGTTCTAGGCAGGGGTTTATTTTCCTTTGCTCCAGATTGATGAGTTGGAAAGGCACAGATGCCCTGAGACCTGCAGCAGAGATGTCCAATTGTGATTTATGCTTTACTCTGCTATAATGCTGCAGCTCTGATAAGAACAGCAGCAAGAGGATCAATTCTGCCCGGCTGGGTCCAACCACAAGAACTGAGCCTGGGCTGGAGTCAGCAACACAAGGTCAGAGACCATTTCTCATCAGAGCTGAATGGCTTGGAAGCATTTCAAGGAGAGTAACTGAGACAGATACATAGTGACCTTCGCAAAACTCTTCACAAAGTTGACCACAATTCAAGAGAAAGTTATATATTGCTGGGCCAGCAATGTGCCCTTGGGGCCAAGAGAGCACATGGCATTCTGGGGAGCGTAAGGAAAAGTGTGTCTAGGGAGGTGTCTAGGGAGGTTCTTCTTCCCCTCTACTCTGCCCTGGTGAGACACCACCTGGAATACCGCACCCAGTTGTGGACTCCCCAGTTCAGGAGAGACAGAGATCTGCTGGAGAGAGTCCAGCAGAGAGCCACAAGGATGACTGGGGGACTTGAGCATCTCCGCTATGGAGAGAGACTGAGAGCTCTGGGGCTATTTAGTCTGGAAAAGAGAAGGCTGAGATGAGATTTGATCAATGTCTATAAATATCTGAGCGGTGAGTGTCAAGTGGCTGGGGCCAAGCTCTTTTCGGTGGTCAGCAGCAGTAAGCCAAGGAGCAATAGCTGCAAACTGGAACAGGGAAGGTTGCACCTCAATATGAGGAGAAATTTCTTTACAGTGAGGGTGATAGAGCCCTGGAGCAGGCCGCCCAGAGAGGTTGTGGAGTCTCCTTCTCTGGAGACTTTCCAAACCCACCTGGATGCATTCCTGTGTGAACTACCCTAGGTGATCCTGCTTTGGCAGGGGGGTTGGACTGGATGATCTCTGGAGGTCCCTTCCAACCTCTAAGGTTCTGTGATGCTGTGATATTGGTAACAAATGTATTGGCAGGCTGAACACCTTCTCAAAGCAAATACTTCATCCTAATAAAAACCTTTAAATTACATTTTTTTCCAAGCAAGATGCAGCATTCTTACCAGGACTGTCATGTAACTGCAGAACAACTAATGCCACCAGACCACAGGAAAGCAAAGTAGCCTTTCAGCAGCACAGTAATCCTCTGTCAGTCTATTCAAGACTAAAACGTGAAACTACTCAGAATATTACTGGAAGAGTAATTCTGTTTGAAGCTCCATAAGCAACACCCAGGTTTTTTTCCATGTGAAGCAATCTGGTTCTATTTTTAGCCATTAAAGAACATTTGGATTAACAGATTGAAGAAGTCCACTCATGACTTCGTATCTGTACAACTGTTACAAACGCTCCCACCTGCTGCCACACAACCAACCAAGCCAGGGCAGAAATTCCAGTTACAGAGTCTGCAAAATGTTTTAAAATCATCATTAACACCTTGGATTTCATCTTACTTTACTTATGAGTCCAAAATTGTATCCTGAATGCCATTTCTATAGAAACTGAGTACCAAATATGACCAAGTTCCAATTTACAGAATCATAGAATGGTTTGAGTTGGAAGGGACCTTAAAGATTATCTGGTTCCAACTCCCCTGCCACCGTAGACAGGGCCACCTCTCAAGTAGACTCTGCTGCTCAAGGCCTCATCCAACCCGGCCTTGAACACCTCCATGGAGGGGACATTCACAACCTCCCTGGGTAACCTGTTCCACCCTTACTGCACAGAATTTCTTTCTAATACCCGGTATAAATCTGTCCTCCTCAAGATCCCATCCATTCCCTCTCATCTTCTCACAACAATCCCCTGTAAAGAGTCCCTCCACAGCTTTTTCATAGGGCCCCTTCGGGTACTGGAAGGCTACTTTAATTCTACTGTTTATTTATAGATATCCTGATGACTTCACCTGGAGTACTGCGTCCAGGTCTGGAGCCCTCAGCACAGGAAGGACATGGACCTGATGGAGCCATGGACCAGAGGAGCCCACAAAAATGATCAGAGGGCTGGAGCACCTGTGCTATGAGGACAGACCGAGGGAGCTGGGGTTGCTCAGCCTGGAGAAGAGAAAGCTCCAAGGAGACCTAATAGCAGCCTGCCAGTACCTGAAGGGGGCTACAAGAAGGCTGTGGAGGGACTGTTTGCAAAGGCCTGCAGTGATAGGACAAGGGGCAGTGGTCTGAATGAGAGAAAAGCAGCTTTAGACTGGATGTTAGGAAGAAGTTCTGCACCATGAGGGTGGTGGAACACTGCAACAGGTTGCCCAGGAAGGTGGTGAAGGCCACATCCCTGCAGATATTCAAGGTGAGACTCAGGAAGGCTCAGAGCAACCTGATCGAGTTGAGGAAGCCCCTGCTGACTGCAGAGGGGCTGGACTAGATGACCTTTGGAGGTCCTTTCCAACCCAAACCATTCTATGATTCTGTGTAATTAAATTCAACTTAAAGCAAAGCCTTTGGATGCTGCCATACTGTCTCAGGCAGCAGTTTCAAGACAGAAAGGCAGAAACCAGACTGTGTATATACTATAGTGCAAAATAGATTCCTCATGTCAAATGGCAGAGTTTTTCCTTTTTTTTTTTTTTTTTTCCCATTAAGGAGCTATTTTAAGTCTTCTGCTGAATATATTTACATGCCTAATGAAGCTTCTTCAGTGGCTCTTTTTGAATTACTATCTATACTTTACCCTTGCATCCACTATCAGTGTACACATATATACAAATCCACACAATGTATGCACTCGTACAGACAACATTCATGCAAGAACAACTAATGGCAGTTTTTTGACTGGATGCTACCCCCTGTAAATATGTTCAACATGAACAGTGCTCGTGGCTAGGTTCATCAACCAGAAGTGTTGCTGTTGTCTGCACAATTTGTGTTGCTGAGAGAGGAATGGATGTCAAGGAAAATGCTAATTTACAGGCTCAGCTCTTTTCCATTTACCATCAGAGTCTCTCTTCACCAAGAAACTCAGTGGTCACTTACTATAGTTCTCATGGAATAACCTGAGCTGTGACCTCACTCAGTACCTGAAGAGAAAACTCTGCAGGGAGCCTTCTCCAAGAAAAAAGAAGAGGGAAGTTTAACAACAAGGGGGGAAAAAAAAAAAAAAAAAAAGAGGGGAAAAAAGAAGGTTTTAATGAGCTCCAAACATACTTTTTGACATGTTGTCATGGAAAGCTGGCAACCCAAAAGCCACAGGCCACCATGCTGGACAACCACCCCTCTTTCAAGAGAAGAAGTATTACACTTAAGAGTAGCATCTAACATCATCCAAGATAACTTTTCTCACAATTTCAGCTGCTCATCACATTTTTACTCTTCAGCCCTTTTCCTAAAATGCAGATGCTCCAGAGCACCTGCAGTCTGAGACATCACCTCACATCTAGTCTAAGAGCTGCTCTGAATTCTCACACTACACCTGGAATTTCGCTTTATCAACCAAGTTTGGATTCCCTGTCCCCACTGTAGGTTGATACAGCACTTTATAAATGCATACAAATAAGGTATTAACTTCAAAACCACATTATTTCCCCAGACTAAATCACTAGCACCAGTACAGTCATCATTCACTAAAGTATTCCAGGACTTCACTGTACCATATCAGTACCAGCAGCTTCTTTTGAAATATTACAGACTCACAGAATATATCTGGTTGCAAGAGACTTTCAAGATCATTCAAGACTTCCAAGACCCAATCCTTGATACTGCACTGAAGGGTCAATACTAAACCAGGCCCCTATATGCCAGATCCACAGGCTGCCTTAACATCTCCAACACTGCCCTGGACAGACCATTCCAATGTTTGAGAACCCTTTCAGTGAAGAAATATTTCCTATTACAGGTCCAGCCTGAACCTCTCCCAGTGCAGCTTGTAATAACTTCCTCTGGTCCGGTCATGCCATAGACTCACAGAATAGTTTGGGTTGGAAGGGATTTTTAAAGGGCATCTAGTCCAGCCCTGCTGTTGAACAGGGACACAGAATCANTTCCAGGGATGTGGCTTCTACAACCTCTTGACAAACTTGTGCCAGTGTTACTCTCCCTGTAAAAAGTCTAAGGCTTTACTGCTTCAGAGCCCATAAATATTAATTGATTGTTATGACAATGCATTATACTTACAAACACTTGCATTATTTATGTCTTGAAAATTTCTGAGCAGGTTCATCAGTTGCTTTGTTTCCCTGCCTCACCACCTCCCTGCCAGCAGAGCTCTCTACCCTTTGATGTGCAAACCGTTTTAGTTTCAAAGATCTGCTCTATACAGGGCAAGTTTTAGTAGCGACTTAACACCTTTAAATTCTTTTCTGTAACCTCCCTGTTAGTTTATCAGAGCAGTCATTAAGCCTGGGCACTTTGAAGCTGATGGGAACATCTAAGCTAGCTCACTTTGAGCTAATTGTGTTCAATTTAACATTCTCCAAGCACTGGCAGTCCTCATTCAAGCCAAGTGTGAAAGTTTTAAAATTAGCTTTCACAGTTTGATTCACAGACAGCAAATGCAAAATGGCACAGGATTAATTTTTTTTTCCACCCCAATACCACAGTGCAACAAAATAGCCCAAAGGCTATTTTAGTTCATTTGCTTTAACTATTAAGGAAGATTCACAGCACAGAGAATGCTCCAACAGAGACAAAAGCTCCAGAGGATGTTCAAAGCTTAATATTGCCCCCATTAATTAAAGCATCATACATTTGTGCAGCCTTCCCACTTTGTCACTAGACATCTATGCCATTTAAGACAAGGGACACTGATTGCTGCTTAAAAGATGAACATATCAATACATTTTTCTCAGTTTTATTACAGATCACATCTTTAACACTTTATTACAAAGCCTGGTATTGGACTGTAAAGTGGGCTTCCCACATTTTCCACAGGGAAGCACAAATCTTGACTTCACATTTAATGTGACAATGTCTCTGTTGATTGGTTTGCCTGCATTTGCCAAGACACAAATTAAAAGAGAAGCTAGAATATTGAATTCATAAAATCACAGAATGGCTCAAGGTTGGAAGGGACCTCAGCCATCATCCATTCCAAGCTCCCTGCCATGGGCAGAGACATCTCTCAAGTAGACTCAGCTGCTCAAAGCCTCATTCAACCTAGCCTTCAACACCCACAGGGAGGAGGTATCCACAACCTCCCTGGGCAGTATATTCCAGACTCACACCACCCTTGTACTGAAGAATGGATGTGGTGCCTAGGGAAGTGGTTTAGTGGTAGCAGCTTAGCAGTACCAGTGGGATTGTGAGCTTGAGGCAAGCGGTTGGATTTGATAATCTCAAAGGTCTCTTCCAATCTCAACAGTTCTATGACTCTATGACTTGATGGGCTATAAATCCCTGTGTACACACACTAAAAAGCTTATATCTACTGAAGACAGTCTTTAACTAGCAATCTGTAACTCAAAAAGTAATTTTTTTTTTTTAACCAACTGCTACCAAACAAAGAGTTAAGATGCAAATCCTTGCCTCAGTTTAATGTAGTTTCTAATCTTTAACGGTGTGGAACAAAGGACTTCAAAGCAGCTATGGTGGGGCAACCAAGCCAGGTTAATTTACACAGTAACTTGGTTCTGTCCCTGTGTATGCCTCCCTCTTTCACTCCTTTACATCACCTTTGCCAGCAACTATATAGTACTAATGGGTGCATAAAACCATTCTGCACCTGTTGATTGCCAGGGCATCTGTGCAAACACAATGAAATGGGAAGAAGTGAAGCAAGGAACCCTACTGTCAGAAATAAACCAAAATCAATACAAATCAAACTTAAGCACTTGGCATGAACAGCTGGTTTCTTGGCTTCTTGCTAAGTATAAATGGTATCAAAGCATGTTTTTAGCCTAATGCTACCTAACAATATGTACACAAATCAGTTTGCATCTTCCCAAACAAAATTCTTTGCAATTAACTCTCCTAATGCAAAACGAAGTCAATCTTCCAGTGGCAAACACTGAAGATGAATGAAAACATTGAGCTTCAGAAAGTTTGGGTTTCTTTCCATGAACCACAGAACACCAGTGCTGTTTAACATCTTTGTTAGTGACATGGACAGAGGAATTGAGTGCAGCCTCAGCAAGTTTGCAGATGACACCAAGTTGTGTGGCACAGTTGACTTGCTAGAGGGCAGGGATCCATCCAGAGGGACCCGGACAGGCTGGAGAGGTGGGCCCAGGCCNCTAGTGGGAGGTGTCCCTGCCTATGGCGGGGGGTTGGAACTAGATGACCCTTGAGGTCTCCTTCCAACCTTACCATTCTATGATTCTCTGATTCTACTTTTCCATTTTCCCATTAGATTTAGCACTGGTTTATTTTGATGGCTCGGGGAGAATCACCAGGCCTGGCAGAAAATCTTCAGCTCTGCTTTGTGTTGCTCCTGTTCCCGAGATAACCAGGACAAAAGCAATAGCACAAACCCAAGAAGCGGAACTTCCAGGAGATGTTACACTTGCATGAGTAGCTGTTACTGCCAGCTGCACCAGGCAGAATATCAATTTACTCACTGTGCAAACTTTAGAAAGCCTGACCTCAAAGTGAAAGCAGCCTTATCATTACCTGCTTGTTTTCCTTTCAGAAAGTTCCCTCCTCTTACCTTCTTTATCTACTAAGGCTTCTTCTTTTTTTTTTCATTGCAGTTCATCTTGAAAATTAATCATCATAAATTTAAAAGCACTTCCTTGCAAATCTGTCAGGTCTGCAGTGCTATTTCATTTATTACAGGACCACATGACGCATCAGAGCTCTGTATTTGCAGATGACATATTTTTGCTTTGTTTTGATACCACGTTGGAAAATTGTTCCTATCAATCTTTCACTGAAGCCAAAACTTAACTGTCTTGCTCACTGAGACATTAAATGCCAAGTCACACAGATGAATAAAAGCATTTGCAAGATGCAAAGATCTGCAAAAGTTTCCTGTCGAAAGGGTCTGTCACAAGAGAAGCCATAAAAGCGAACCCGATCAGCACCAGAACTTCTAATTTCTAATCGTGGTGGTCATCAGGTCACACTGGAAGTGAAAAAGATTTCACAAAGAAGCTCATCTTTAAGTAGAGTTTTGCAAGTGCTTACAGTTCTCCTTTCCAGATAATATTACAACCTCTATCTGTTTGCCAAACTTAGCTCATGCATCGCTTAAGGCCCACAATTTTCTGCACTGCTTTGCAAGGAGTGAAAAAAACCCAATCAGGCCACATACTTACATTCCCCATAAGGCATCATTTCCTCTCTAAACAGTGGCAGCAAACAGGCACATCCAATACTGTATTACTTTCTTCTCTCATTCATGACGATGTCACAGACAGGTTCTTTGATTCTGAAAAAAGAAGCATTTCCCAGGTTCTAAGGACAGAGGTACCCCAACCAATCCATCATGCTTTGGGTGCTAATGATAGACTCATGCATAAGAGGCACCAGGAGCAGTCAGAGGCAGCGGGCATGAAAAGGAGTGAATCAACTGTCAAGGGTTGTGATCTGAAGGACTGCAGGGCTGTGATTAGAATTTTCAATCAGGACTTCCACAATTCATTAATCTATATGGGAAGGGGGGGGGACATATTTCTTCATCAGCCCTTCCTGCCATTGGCATAGCAAGTTCTAGGACATTTGGGAAAAAACAAAAAAAAAAAAAAAAAGAAAGAAATCTTAATGTTTTACACTTATAAGCAGGTATTCTTCAGGGAGTGAAAAAGATTTTATGGGACTGCATAGCTACTACTTTTTGTCTGCACACTCAAAACTGACACAAGATTACTTGCTGATGAAAAAGAAAACACAGCTCTTCCTCTCTCTCCTCTTGTAAGGTGTTTAGAGACACCTAAGTAAGAAGTAGCCCTGGAAACTTTTGTCTGTTGTTTTAAAGGATGTGAAAAAGGTATAAAACCCACCAGAAATCCTTCATCAGAATTTGCTAACACACTCTGTGACACTCCAGAAAATAAAAAGGCAGAGAGCTCTTCACAAGGAAAATATTCTTACAACCTGGATGAAATCACTTGTGGCACCTGACAGGCAGCGTCTAGTCACAGTTTCAAAGTGCAAGATGGACCAACAAGCTGACTGAGGGTGTAAGAGTCATCAAACACATGGTCTGACTTTGCTTTCCTTATGGTACTTTGTTTTGGAACTACTTCCACTGACTCAAAGGAAAAGCCAATCCCACAACTCAACAGCCTCAAACAGGACATGGAGCTCAGCTGCTTCTGTAAGCTCTGCTACAGCTTCCATGGGTGGACCATGAGAAGGTCACAAAAGCTCTTCAAATATTTTACTGCTCTTTTCCTCCTCTTCTTCACCTATGAAATGTAGTAAATCTGTCTCTCTGAACAGGAGTTTTGCAAGAATTCATTCAAAAAAGGAGTTGCCCTCAATAACCCCTCTCCCAGCAATTAGGAACTGGGTGGTGGTGACTTGGACAAAGTGCCAGAGGGCAGGAGTGGTCTGCCCCTTTCAATGTCACTACAGAGTCTGTGTCCCCAAATCCACATCTGAGTGACAGCCCAGGCAGATCAGACGCTTATTGAAATATATGAATGAAGCACTATCTTAAAAGTCAATTTTCATGTTCAGCTATGAATAATGAACAGTAAAGACACTTCTTATTTGCATAATTAATGTTTCGGTTATTGATATTCCTTCAGAGGGTCAACAGCCTTTTTTTCTCCTAGTTAATTAATAAAGCAACTCCTTTTATGTAGGTAATTGTAATCACTTCAACACTCAAAGGCATGCAAAATATCCACCCTTTTTTTTTCTTTTTTTTTCCATGTTGCAACCCTTGACAATTTGCATAAATGTAAACACTGAACGGTTCTATTTAACTCCTGACTAGAAAAGAAATCCCCTAAAACTAACAGGAAAGAAATCCAAACCATAGACAAATGTGGCAATATGGGCAAGGCTACCTTTTATCCTTAACATCACAACAATCATATTTTCCTTAATGCAAATCTCAGCTTCCAGACAACACATTGCTAACAGTGCAAATCTGTCCTCATTGGAGATGTTCAGTCTGGAAAAGAGAAGGCTCCAAGAAGACCTCTTTGTGGCCTTCCAGTATCTGAAGGGGGCTGCAAGAAAGCTAGGGAGGGACTTTTTAGGGTGTTGGGTAGTGATAG